>JAEUWJ010000544.1:0-95219 GCA_018524395.1 Podaxis carcinomalis
AGGAGCTGGCAAGACTGGTTATCTAGTACTCCAGACTTACATCTGTGAACCAGAGAGACACTTCCTATGCAGGGAAACCATACTGCATGGATCTTCCAAGTTCAGCAGCCAAGTTCAGTCTATTCTCAGAGTAGCAATCTTGATCTAAGCCTATAATCTACTCTGTTCACACTAGTAATACAGTAGCTATATTGGCTACTTATCAGACTATAGTTAGGACATCTCTACCCTAAAGAAAAGATAGGAAAGCCCCAGGGCATGGGATGGCAGTGAAGTAGCTACCACTTGGAGAAATCCTGGAGCATAATAATTCACATGTCTGAATGCACCAGAACAACTGGTTAGCTCTACAAGATTAAAAAAAAAACACATGAAACAGACCTGGAATATCTATTTACATATAAACCCCTGTAGAGTATGGCTAATATACAGTGTTTACAGTACACTTGATCCTGCAGTATCAGCTTCAGAACCAACAGGTAAGAAGTCATGCAGCTCCCTGTGTGTAGCAATATATGCTGATCATCAGGGACAAGATAAATGACCCCTGGTGTGTACTCAACTCCTCCCACAACTCTGCAGCTGACCACCAAGTAGACTTGAGCACCATAGACTCCATTGCCACCCGGCTGGAGTGCCCATGGCCCCCTTTCACCTTTCACCAGTGCTGAACTGTTCAATGCTCTCAAGCCCTGTGCCAACTCATCAGCTCCTGGCCCTTATCACCTTTCCTGGACATATATCAAACACTTGATGTCTAATGACATTACCCACTCAAACTTCCTCCTCTTCACTACTAAATGTGTAGAATTTTCTACTTGGCTAGAACACTTCAAAAATGTTAGGCTGGTCTTTATCAGTGGTCAGCTATCTCACTAGATAGCTCACAGAGGCACTAGGATCTAGTAAGAAGGATTACAATAAGAAGGTGGTGAGGCAAGTGTTATTAAGCACACTTCAAGGTTGAACTTCTATCAGTTGAGTATATGACAATAGAAAGTTTACTTCCACACTGATCATGAGCTAACATCAACTCAGAGATAAAGCAAAAGCAATATTCTGAATTTGAGAAGCTTGCACTTCCAGTACAAGGGCAGCTATTTAAGCTTTACTTCTAAGGTCCCAAATAGATAACTATCATAAAGTAATGCTGTGTGTCCAAGAGTCAATAGAAGCATAACTATGGAGCAGAGAGATACAAAAATAGTGACTAAGATGAAATGGAACAATACAAGAAAGAAAACTAAGTAAGGAAACAGTCTGGGCTAGAGTTTGGGTGAGATACAGGAGTACTAGGCAAATGATTCAAGGCAAAGAGATAGAAGAAACTATTTACTTATACTACAAGTCCATATCAGGGTAAAGCTGTCCATTGGTGGAGTCAGATGAGTAGGAGTCTGGGGATGAAGTGGAACTAGGAACAGTGAAGTCCCCTGTGAGAGGCATTGACTCCAGTGAGTCTGATTTATGTATGGTAAGTAGGCTGCAGTGTAGAAAGGATGATGATGATGACAAGATACAGTATCTGTAGTGATATATGATGAGGGATATGGTGGAGGATTGACTGCAGGCTGCATAGGCTCTGCCTCATTGAGGCTGGAGGACATTGGAGTCAATGGAGTACAATGGAGGGAGCTGTGTATGACAGGGAGGGATAGCTGGAGGTTTATTGGAATTGGGATCAATGTGATAGACTTCTACTTCTTGAAAGTAGAGTCCATGGGCAACTTTGTATTGGATGATGTGCAGGACAACCTTGGGTGGATACATTATATAATGTAAGAATACAAGCAGCTCTCCAGTGTAAGGGATCATCTTCCAACCATGGACCAAGGCAAGATTGAAGTTGTTGTGAATGGTTTGATGATACAGCCCATTGGGATTGAAGACATGAGTGAAGGGAGCATTCTCCCAGGTAATGTGTAAAATCTCTGCCATCATTCTGTTGGTGGAATAGAATGGAGGGCCAGGCATCAGCCAGTCTTCAGAGAAGAGGGATACATGGCCAGGAAGGTGACAGTTGGTGAAAGCAGCATTGCAGTAGTATGTTGGTTTATCTGCAGTACTGGTCTCTTGTGTGGCAGGAGGCACTGTCAAGTCCAAGTTCATGGACTAGTGCCTGATAAATAACATTATGGCAGTGGTTATCTGGAGGGTTCATAACAAAAAATTCCACTTCTGTCATCATTCCTAAGCTCAATAAACCCCACTATTCTACCCTGAAGATGTTCTAACTTATCATCCTCCCTAACACTCTTGGTGAACTTATTGAAAAGATGATTTCCACTCACATGCAGTTTGAGGCTGCTCAATTAAACCTTGTCCATCCCCTCCAATTCAGCAGCATTATCCAGTGCTCAACAGAAGATGCTGGTTTGTACGTCACCCATGAAGTGCACTCCAGTTGGCACCACAGACTCAAGACAAGTGTCATCACTTTTGATGTCAATTTTTTCCTTCTATTAATTGTATCTTATGCTCCACTCTCCAACAACTCCAATCTTGTCCCATTCTTTGCTAATTATCTAAAGGAAAGATTTACTACCTACTCATTGAACAATGAACTCTCCCCTAAGTTCCCTGCTTCCATGGGTCAAGGCTGGATCCACCCTTTCCCCCATTCTCACTGCCCTTTCCCTTTCTCCCTTCATGTATAAATTCTCTACTGACCCGTACTGCAAGATTGTCTCTTTTGTCAATGATGGCCTTATTATAGTTCAATCTGAATCTTTCGACACTAACTGTCACTCACTTTCACAGGTATACAAGTCATGTGAAGAATATCTGCATCGTCCTGGTTTTGTCCTCAAAAGAGACAAGGCTGAGGCTGGAACTATTTTTTCAGCTATAATTTCTTTTCCGCCAGAGAGTAGTCGGCGAGAAAGTGGCTGTGACGCATTTTTTCCTTCTAAGCTAGCACCCCATACCAGATTTGAGTCGCTTCGTGTCAGAGTGGACCATCTACAGGAACATATCCGGAAGCTTCACGAGCAGAAACTATGTTACTGCGCAGACTAAACGCCATTCTGCCGCAAAAAGCGAGTCCGTTCACTGAGAACTCTGTTCCTTTTCTCCTAATGCACCAATCGTGATACCTGGGAGATCATCCGAAGAGAGAGGATGGGGAAAAAACGCATAATTGATGATTTTGGATCACTGAGCCATTTCTCTGGACCTTGTCGTCGTCTCAGCCCAGTAGCGCGATTTAGAATTGGAGACTAAGTTTCGTTTTTGGCGGCGTGGTCATATAATGTGATGGTCGGGTCGAGGAAGCTGGAGTTAGCATCTTGGCTCGACTAGTGGTGCTAATCATCGTATGGAGAGATGAGCATGCATGTCTCGTCAACTTCATCCTTCAAGTCACAGTCATATGATTGGGCGTACTTGGTTTGACTGGACATTTTTGACTTGCGAAGACTAAATGTTTTAGGACAGCCTGTTGCGTCTTGGATAACTTAATTTTCAGTTCAGTATGGGGAGGAGCTGTGAGGTGCATTGATCTAGAGCAACTCTAACGGGCAAACTGAGCGAGACAAGTTATGAGGGAGATTCCGATTCCAGTTTTATCGTCGAATGTGGTGGTGGATCCTTAACCTGGTGTTGCCCTCTTGATCGTGATTCTGACCCCGCTTGCTCCTCAGGCTCCTTCGTATTCACTCTATCCTTCACCTTTCCTTCCTGTAACTTTGATTGGTTTTCCTTCCTCTCCCCTTCCTTCCTCTCCTTCTCTCCTGCTTGTCTCCTTCTCTCCCTCTCCCTCTGTTGCTGCTGTTTCTTCATCGCTTTCTTCTCCTTCCTTTCCTCCTCCTTCCCTTTCTGCTGCCTCGGCATTACTGCCAAACGCGAACTGTCTATGATATCACCATACCCAAACCTCCGTAAGGTATCCAAACCAGATTGTTCCACCACAAACTTCTTCTCCTCTTTCTTCCGCTTCTTCTTACCCGTCTTCGAAGTCTGTTTGTCTGAGAGGATCAAAGGAAACCGTTGTACGACGACACGCATCGCAGCTTCAAACATGTTCGGGGGGATGACAGGTGCGGGAGAGGTGACAATTTCCCTGATTTTGTTTCCGCGTTTGGGGGTTAGGGTGCGGGAGCGGTAGAGTTTGATATCAGAGTGGTTGAGGATTTTGTGGGGGTTCATGCGAATAAACGTGTGGTCGCCCAGATCTGTAAAGGTTGGATAGATATTGGTATGAGGAAACTTGCGACGGGTGGACGTACAGTGGATAGGAAGGGTATTTTCGGTGCTTAGGGTGATGTTGGCGGATGAACCACGGGAGATGCCCCTTTTACCTAGAGGGATAGGTGATATAAGTTCTGGTGTGATGTCTGGGGTAAAAGGGCCCACATAGGCTTGGCCATTCTTTTGTAGGAGCGCGGTATATCATGCCTGGAACTTCATCCGGGTCGATTATTCGTTTGTCAGTCTATAAGGAATCAAATTGGTCGCTTGGCCTGGTATGAAGACAAGGTAATGGCGCACGTATTGCTCACGGGTTGTTGGTTGCAGACCTATCCACCAGCAATTCAACTGCAAGTTGGGGCTGGGGTCTCCGTATGGAGTGTTACGGGGTGCGTAGGTGAGCCTGAGGTGTTGCGATCGGAACCTTTGGACCGCCCGTTCGATGGTTGGAAAGTCGAGATTCATGAGTCGGGGATGTGTTAACTGGATAAAGGTAAGAATTCCTTCTCGAGGCAGAGTAAACCACTCACCAGGTCCTGTACGCGTGCATATCCGTCATGTCTCAAAGCTAGTCCCTGCCGCGTCGCATTTCGCAGCAACCAAGTGACGGTGTTTGCAATTCTGACGGAGGGGTGTTCCCAGTCAAGGGTGCGAAATGATCCACTTCTGGAGGGGTCGCGGAAGACGGTCTTGTAGAGGTTGAGAGTCCTTGCAGTGGGGTAGTTTGCATTTGCGAGCGGTTTTGGAATGAACTTGGAAGAGTTCATGATAGAGCGTGACGTGACTGCGGTACAAAAATAAAGGCGGAAAATGTTTTGTTAGATGGTTGCAGGATGGAGTTGGACAGCTGAGCCCAACATCCAACGTTCAACGGTCAACCATGTCCCAACCAGACATGTCGCCCTCCTCCTCCTCCTGGCGCTACCTCGCATCCGCCTCAAACAGACTCTCGCTTTCCTCTGTCAAGGGCTTCCTCAAGGACTCGTCCAACAGGCTAGCAACCCCACTCTCGCGTCCTACCAATGCTGTTGGCCCAACCGACGACGAGAGACAGACTTGGCGCGCATGGGCGGCACAGAAGATTCGGGGGAGGGGACGTTACAACCAGGAAAACACAAGGAACGAGATCTTGACATTGTTTCCAGGCTGGGCAGTACGGCGCTATCGGGATAATGGTAGGCCGAGACTTGGGCTGGATAACGAACAGCTGCCATTCGAGGTTGAAGTGTTCGTATCTGGATATGCTATTAGCTGCCGACCCATGGAACAGGCTAGTCGGTCTCAGCGTGCCTTCATTCGCTTTGCAAAAAGTGCGCATTCAACTCTACTCCTACAGCAGCGTTATCTCACACATGCTGAAGGCTTTGCTTCACTACCTAGGATTGCGGATCACCCATCTCCCAATGTTACTCCTTCGACTGAAGCACTACTAAACTGTCCTCCAACGTCCAACCAAGTATCAGACGAGTTCCAAGCAAAAGTGCTAGATCAACAGCTTCAGCGTGCTAAACACGCAGATTTCGATTCCGATTCCGAGACTTCAGATCTCTTCCCGTCGCCGTCGCCATCGCCTCCACTTTCTCGGTCTCAGTGTCCTTCACCCATACTTCCGCCTAAGGAGATTAACACTCCGGCAGATGTCCTCCAGAAATTACACTACAATCTCGAATCTCGCCTACAGCTGTTCTGGTCTTCGACCCTACCGTCCCGTACAGTCCGCCTGCACCTTTTCGCATCACCACACAATTACACAAACAGTTCCCGTGACCCTGATACAGATGACAGCGAGCACCGGCCCCTTGCAACGCAGGATGTCACAACTGGTGTGGATGGGAGCTTTAACGCGCGCCTCCGTATCAACTGGGAGGACCTCTGTCAACACCCCAAAGCATTACACATAGCATTTGGTGAACCGATACAAGAACACGACCTTGTCATCGTGGCGGAACTTCTTCCCCCTCCCCTTATTGGCCCTCCGGCGTCTACCCCCTCATCTCCACATCTAACCTCGCACCCTTCCCCAATCTCATGCGACACTCTGTCTTCTTCGTCTTCTCCGTACTCTATACCCTCCTCTACCCCATCCTCCCGCCTTCCACGCTCCCACTCCCACTCCCACCTCCATTCTCACTTCAACTCACATCCCCATCTACACAATCTCCTCACCTCCCTCGCCTCCCTCGCCTCCTCCCTTATCTCCATCCTCACACCCGCCTCAACCGCCTCCTCCCATCTTCGGGTCCCTATCACACACTCCCCCATTCGCGTCATCTCCGACATTGATGACACAGTCAAGATGTCTGGTGTCACAGAAGGTGCTCGCGCGGTATTCCATAACGTTTTCGTTAAGGAGTTGAAGGACGGGGTTATTCCCGGTATGGGGGAGTGGTATTCGAGCATGTGGCGGAGAGGGGTCAGGTTTCATTATGTGGTACGTGATCCCGCGTCTTCTTCGCGTCTTTGTATTGGTTTTTGGTTGATGTCATGTCATTTTCAGTCTAATGGCCCGTATGAATATGTTTCGCTTTTGCGTGAGTTTTTCGAGTTATCGAAGCTACCACCAGGTCCGTTCCAAGCCCTCTATATACCTCTCTTTCCTGCGATCGTGCTGATCGCATATCCAGGATCAATTAAACTCAAGTCGTATGCTGGTCGATCCCTCCTTAGTGGACTTCTCTCCACACCAGCAACACGCAAGCGTGCAGGGGTAGTCGATATCCTCGACTCCTTTCCTGATTCCAGTTTCATACTTATCGGCGACTCAGGGGAACAGGACTTGGAACTATACGCCGAGTGAGTCCTTACCTTCCTTTCCCCTCCTCCTAATTACTCACAACTCCTCCCTCTCTCACTTGGGTTTTTCCCACCGTATTTGTGTTTTCCGACTTGCCACGTAGTCTTGCGCGAGAACGCCCAAAGCAGATTCTTGCCGTGTTCATACGCGACGCTGAAGAACAGTGTTACCCACCAATTGATGATCCGACTGGGTGGAAAGGGGCTGGCGTTGGGAGGACTGGAGAGGGTCCGTTGTTAGAATACAGCCCCACGAGCACTACGAGTACTCCGAGTACTTCCAGTGCAAGTTCTCCCTCGATATCCCCCTCAGTACCATTTTCGACGGCGGGATCGGATATCGGAAGTGTCGGAGGAAGGAAACACGTAACATCGACGCCGGGACGTATGAAACGGACACTTTCGGATACAACACATACAAACGTCTCCTCTCGCACACACCCCGTTGTGGACACGAATATGCATACAAACGGGATGGGAGTGTTCACCAATCGCCCGTTAAGCCAGGAACCCCCGCAGGACGAATTCAACGACACACCGAAACAACAAAAATTCCCTCCTTTCCCTAGCTTTACGTCTACTGCGTCTACATTAAAACCGTCAGAACGGTACATCACAACCCCTCCTCCGCCCGTTCCTCCACTCTATATTCCTTCCTCTTCGTCCTTTACTCTGACCGAGGAGAATGTGAAAGGTTCCGCGACGGATTTAGACTCGCATATACCCGCCGAATATGGGCATGGACATAGGCACTCGGAGTCGAGATCGTCAACACATTCAACGAGTTCAACTTCTTCCTCTTCGTCAGCGTCATTCTACAAATCCTCGGATCCCTACTCCCGTTTCGGATCACTCTCGTCTTTTAGCCCTTTTAGTGGAAGAAGAAACACCGGTTCTAGTTATGGGAATAGTGTTAGTGGTGTTGGGGGTGTTGGGGGAAGTGGTGGTAGTAGTGGTTCGAGTGGAGGAAGTGGTGGTAGTTGGAAGTCAGAGAACGAGAAGAGGCGGGTGGAGTTGCAGATGCGTGTGAATCGAGCGCGGACGCAGATGCCTGGGCATGTGCCTTTGAGGGTGTTCAGGCGTCCGGAGGAGTGTGCGGAGGACGTTGAGGAGATTTTGCGGAGGTGATTTCGGATTGTTTGAATTGTTGGGCTGGATATGTGATGGATGGATGAATGTGCCGTTTTTTTTGTTGTATCATAGCTGTATATGTTGTAGTGCGGTGATTCTTTGTTCTTTAGAAATACCTCCTTCATTTCCCAGTCGCTGGCCACATCAATGCCTAAATCAACCATCCCCAAGCGAAGAAGTGTGTAATAGTGGTCTAAGGTAGGCGTCAAGTGCGATGGGCTCGCCGTTCATGAACAAAGTATATATACATTTCCATTGCATCGCTGTCGTTGTTGTCGGCCACCTTGGATAATAAATAGTAGATGCTGATCCTAGCCTCTCGTCTGACTGCTGAGAACAAAGGGAATACTCTAAACATTACCCATGGATAGAAGATGACTATATTCTATGCCTTCTACACTAAAGCACGTCCCAGAGTCACCGTCTGATTTGTTTAATCCTTGTTGAAGTTGGCTGGTCCAAGTCTTCTGTGGTCACTTTATCCCATTTTGAGCGGGAAGTTGAATTTCCATCAGCTGTCAAGTTCAGATGCTACAGGAGATGGCAGAAAGGAAAGTGAAGGAAAATGTCATCCCACTGGACGAAACGATTGAGTGACAGCATCTATTTCAATGCCTCTGCTCGGATTGGATCGCTTCCAAGCCTCCTTTCAAGCCTGCTTTTTTGCGTTTGGGCCACCCTAAACATTTGCTGACCTCGACACAGGACCACCCCTTTCTGTCAATTAGCATAACGTCCTTTTAGCTAATGCGGAAGGAATTGTTTCCTCTCCACCTTTTGTCTAAATGAATTGCGAAGCTGACGAGACCAAGACTTCACTGCAACTTGTCCTCAGCGGAAATGAACAATTTTCCAATATCGGGGCTTCTTTCCCCCCAGCAGCCCCTTAGTTCTCCGGTATGCTCCACTTGATAAATGCAAGCAACCTCATTTTGGGAACGTTTCGGGGTCAACACTCCATCTGGACACGGCCTGGAAGCCTTGGAACTTATTATAAAGAATCGGACATACTGACGCCAATCCCAACACACCAAACCTAACACTCTAACACACCATTTCCCTGTAAGAGATGCTCACTGAAACATAGCATGGAGGTTAGCTTGTCCTTACTCTTTTAAACTACTGATGCTTCATTGCTGAAAGTGTAGCCTGCAGATTACAATTGGGTGTTTGGAGGATTTTGTGCAAAGGCCTTTGGCTGAATGTCCAAGATGATAACCAAGAAGGGGACACTGCCAAGGTAATTATCTTGAGGGTTCCACCAGGATTTGCAAGCACACAGTTATTTTTCAGACATTGTGAGTCTGAGTAAGGGAAGTTGATGTGGCCATGCAATCCAGAACTCCCATGCTTCCAAAACTGGCTGTACAAGGTAACATCACCTTGCACCCAGCTGCACCAACCAAGCCTCAAAAAAGTTTGGGCTATTTAGGAGCATTTGAACTGTGTTCACATCCCCAGTACCTCACTAAACTGTGAATCAAACTTCCCCTAGGCCTATGGATCTGAGTCTGACAGGATGTTCAGGTTCAAACTGAAGTTCTGAACCAAACTTCAATACCCCTATAACTGACTCTAGTTGATGAACTTATTATCAAGCACTATTTAATTTTCACTTTCCTGTTTGAGCTATAATAGCTGTCATGCAATATAATGTGATGTAATATAATATGATCATATGATAAAAATTTTAGTATAAGGTTGCTATTGTCATTGTCATCTCATTTTGAGGTTTGTTGTATTCCCATTGTATATGGGAGATAACGCTTACTCAAAAAGCTAAAAATCAGTCATGCAAAGGCAGTTTGTTTGCTGATATCACTAAGTATATTTACTTCTTGAAAATCTCTCTACCTGTGCTACTCCCAACACCTATTTGACATTTTAAAGCTCTATTATAGAACAGGTTGATGAGGTCATTGTGGCAGTCAGGGAGGTTTGCTGAGGCGATGTCCATGATTAATTAATTTGTGCCTAGAAACCTGAAACCCTGAACTGAGGTGTGTACCACTGATGTGTAGCCTGTATTTGCACTATACATGTGGCCCGAGGGGAGGAGGTCGGCCTCCTGATTGTACTGTCACGTTTGTGGCTCTAGCTCCAAGTGCTATACGATTATTGTCATAGTGGTCGTTGTAATGAGGTACATATACCTGCGTTGAAGGGTACACAAGTATACTGGGTATATATGAGACGGGGGGAGTAGAGATTACATTGCATTGCTGTCAGTAAATACGCTATCTTGCGGACCACGATCACTGAACGTCGTTTCACCGGTCGACCGACCTTGGTAGAACCCCTATCTTCTAGTTTCGGAGTAGATGAAATAGCTTCCCAAGCTAGGCATCCACATCCAACAAGGATATCTCGCCCGCACGATTTCCCAGAACAATCAACCCCATAGATTCACTCAAGGTACAACGAACAATGTCTTCTGTAATACGATGATGGATAAGCTAACCACGTCAACGGAGGGGAAGAATGATGTACCTCGTAAATCGGGCGAATTTATCCTGTGCACGGCGACTCTCTCGATCTCTCCAGGAGGCCCGTTGGTTGCTTCCTCATCAGGAGGCTTACCAGTGTCACTCCAAATCTGAACTTCTCTAAGTGTGCTTCCACGGATACGCTCAACCCAGACAGCCCGCTTCGCCCGAGGTCCCACTGCATATGCACTAACAAAGCCCCTCGAGCTAAGGTTTGTCTGTCGAAATGGGCTTCTTGTCTCATTGGTAGGTGTGGGAGATGGGGTCAAGAGATCCGGATCGGAGAGCAGGCGAGAGAATTGCGAAACAACGTGGTTCGTCAAGGCATAAATATTCAACAAAGTGACGGAGAAGAGCGGTGGATGTTCAGGATGTACTTGTAAGTGGATTGCAAAGTTGAAGAGGCCCTGAAGAACGTCGTAGGCAAACACCTGGAATTTGATTTCTAACTGGTTGTCCAGGGTTATCGTTGGAGTCGAGAATTTGACGTCTCGGAAAGTTGTGTTCTGGAAGAAGTGCTTAGCAAAGGGAATAGCGGTGAACTCGCGTTGTGTGGTTTCGAGGAGGCGGTCCATGTTGTGAACCTCAATAGAGCGGGCCTTGAAGATGAATAAGTAGCGGTTGAACATCCGGATCTCGATTGTACCATTCCACTAGGGGACATGTGAGGGGCGTTTTCAGAGTGAAAATAACAGGGGGTAGTACTCACCATGTCTTCGAGGTCGTCCGTGTAGGGAGACAGAACCAACAAGTCCCGGCGAGGTCTCTTGGCAATATCGACAAGGTTAATAGCGCTTCCACGAGACAATATAAGCATGTTGTCTGAGAAGCTGATCGTTCGGATAATCTCTGGTGTAGACAATCGCACTGTCATGAGGAGCTTGAAGGACGTATTGGATTTCAGGGTAACTTCGTAAACACGGCACAGAGCTGGCCTTTTGAGAAACCTTTCGTCAATCACACCACCAAGCCTTGACAAAAAAAAAAACTCACGGTGGTTTCATGTTCAGTAAGACAACCAGCTTTTGCCCATCATCCGTGACTCGGGCAGCGCAAGACGTCCACCTCGCTTGTCTGTCCTTGTCCTCGTCCGACAACTTGGCGCAGATTCTTGCTCTTGATGTAGAGCCCAAACGTCCGGGCGGTGCCATTGGATCCGGCATGGTATCCCAAAGATAAACCAACCCTTCCGCGTAGATCACCAAGAGCCACCGGTCGAGGAACATCTCCAACATAAACAGCATATCTCCCATCCTCGGTTGCGCTTTAAGTGGTGGTTGCCTCGTCCGAGGCCATGCTTGCGCGACGCGATGGGTGGTTACGACGGCATGTTCAAGTTCTGGAGTGGAGGGGTTTGTGGACGCGGTCGGGGAGTTGCAAAAGTCGAGGGATGGGGGTATTGGATAGCGCAATCGTTGATTGGCCAATAAAGAAAGCCAAATAAACTTGTCTTGTGCCATGTCCCGGAGCTGTTTACACGACTGCGAAAAAGGACGAGCTTTAGGGGGTGAATTTGCTGAGACGTGGGCGGTACCTGCCGTATCCTGGCGACATCACATATTTCAAGCAGCGATATAATTTTATGCAATATTTCAGGAGGAAGGTCGGTAAAGATCATACGGAGGGCAGATGTGTGTTGTTGCACAGGGGAACGAGGTCGGAGTTTGTGTTTGTTGATGGGGATGCATGACTTCACAGGTGCCCACTTGAGTAAACAACCCGTTCCCTTTCACCACACATTTTCTTGTTGCCACTCACCCCCATGCATAAGAGAAACATATACTCACAGCCAATCCAGTTCGAGGAGCTCGCACGTTCTTACCCTCCCTTGCTCGAATAGTAAGCAACGTCTCACTGAGCGACGCCACTTACACTTTGACATTGTCCGGCATCAGTCTCATACCTACTAACCCACCCTCGCGATGGAAAACGATAGACTTTCAAGATGAGAAAGCTCAGAGGTACGTATAATGCCCTCGCTATTATTTCTGTGCCTGATCAAGTCTGGAATAGTGCAGATGTCTAACACAGGCGTTGCTTTTCCGTGACTTCAGAATTCAGCTTACCTTGCCAGAGGATCGGCTGTGCCCACCAGTACGTAATGACGCGCTTCGATAAGCTTTTAAGTGTCGAGGTTAATCAATAAATATCAGGTGCCCAACAGGTTCGTGGTGTTCTTTTTATACACACTCGTGTGGCTCAAACATTTGCCAGACTCAACTATGTCCTTTGGATACAGGACATTATTAGGGCACACCGCTTTCTCTTTCGGGAAGATATACGCACAATTCGCGGAATAGATATGTATGCGCCGTCTCCTCCGTGGTAGCGCCTGGGCTTATATTTATATCATCACAGAGGAACGGGTGCTTCGGCGATTTATCCCTTGCTAGCGTGCAAAATGGAGCCCTCCTGGGAGTTTATAGCAACTGGTAAGCATGCTATTTCATTCCTCGGCACAGTCCTGATCTAACATGCATGTTAGAGATCGATGCCAAATCTTATTCTTGTGCAGAACACAACATCCAAGTTAACCAGCTACAAGACCGAATTCATCTTATGCGAGCCTCACCGGACAAACCTATACTCTTTCCGCTTGAGGATTACTCAGGGCCTCCGTAGATATCTCATCTCTCCTGGACATGTGCCACTAAATAATTCGCCACCTCAGGTTCGACTTTATTATGTGTAATCCACCTTTCTATAGCAGCAAGGCAGAAATTGCTCAGTCCGCCGAAATGAAGGAGCTTCCCCCTAGCGGCGTAAGTAACCTTCCTCGACGCGCCAGGACACAGGATTAATCCTCGTAATCTAGGTCTGCACAGGTGCAGACACCGAAATGATATACCCTTCGGGCGGGGAAGCCGCCTTCATTGGTGATATGATCGATGAAAGCGAACGTCATACCCTCAAGTGCCGGTAAACCAATTCTTCCGTCGTTGCTGTCCCTTCCAACATACTCTTGTCAAGGTGGTATACATCCATGGTAGGAAAAATGTCCACCATGTCGGAAATTATTATCATGCTACGCAAACGTTCGGTGGGCATGAGTACTACTATCTACCTCCCCCCTGTCCCTGAGTCGCGGCAACAGGTCCGTACATATGCGATGACCGAGTTCGTCCAGGGTCAAACCCGTCGTTGGGGAATAGCCTGGTCTTTCACCAACGAACACCTTCCCGACGTATGTTCATCCCTCGCGTGATGCCCACGCCAGACCCCTAACCCTCCCCTCATTCAGTCATTTGGACGCCTCTCGGTCCACCCTAACAACTCGCTTCACGCCCTCCAACCAATACGCAACACTCTATCCCACCACTTCCAACTCTCCTTCACAACTATTGACGCCCAGTACCTCCAAAGTGCCCTCCTCGGAATTTGCAGCATAGCCCGCGTGCTCACAAACGAACGGCCCATCATCCTCGAGGAAGAAGAACTCCCCAAAGCCCCTTTAACCACCTTTCGCATGAATCCAATACTCATCCAGGCTCATAGCAATACATGGTCACGTAAAGAGCGGCGAAGGCAATATCAAGTCCAAACAACCGGTCCCGAAGGTTCAATCACACCGCCGACGAGGGTGACGTTGATGTGTAGTATGCAATGGTTGTTTGATTTTACGGTGACGCCTGCGGATGTCGTTTTGGAGTCCCAGTGGGTGTTTGGCGACAATCGGAATATGTTTGAGAGTTTGGTTTCGCATATTGTGAATAAGTTAACACAGGCTCTTGAACCGTATACTCCTCGTGCACAGGAGTATCCTCCGCCTAGCGTGGAGTCGAGTCTCTCGGAGACGACGATAGCCTCTCCTGCGACAAATGTCTGACTCTTGTTTTTATCTCCACAATGACGGATTCTGTATCATTAGTGTCACATGTACAATGGAAATTTCACGAATAGCTCATCAATGAAATGCAAGATGATGGATACTACATATATTTTCCGTTTTCGTCTGAGCGTTATCTCCGTGCTGGTATTCTCCTTCTCCGCTCCAGGATTAGCACCGACATGATTATCTCGTCAAAGAACTTTTGTCCGGAAGGGTATACGGTCATGCGAGCCAATTTGACAGGTCTCGAGGGCGTTCGCATTGTAAGAGGCGGATAAAACTGGGCAAGGAGCTCGTAATTCTTGTTCTTCGAGGCAGTCAGTCCTGGAGGAATGTGCTGACACTATTAACGCGTTTCAGCATGTCCGAATGTTGAAGAAAAGGAACGAGACTGACCGTCCATTGCTTGTCCCATTTCCAAAGCAAGCGTCCATCATTACTGTTGTGCAATTTCCATTGGAACTGCGAAACCAACTGTTTCAAACGTCATTCCAATTTGAATAAAGGATGTACGAACCCCGTCTTTCTTTTCTCCCCCAATTAGCTTCTTGAAGATATGAGTTTCCCATTTTTTGAAGTATATCATCTCTTCGAGAGCTGAACAATCAGGCTTCGTACTTTAGAAGCCCACATGTCAGCGACATGAAAGGCTGATAAAAAAAGTGGACTGACATGAAGTCTCCAACAACGGCACCATCACTCCTCCCACCCCTCCTCACAGTCGTGACAAAAAAGCTCGGGTCAAACAAGTCATGCGTAACCTTGATATGATAGACTGGTCTCGTATCGGGTGCGTCAAAAGGCGGAAGGACGAGCATCGTTTCTCCCTCCCCCTCAATCGGCGAGAACGTGTAGTCCAAAGCGTAGGTCGGCATTCTCGCTTCAACATACCTGCAAACCCCCGCGGCAAGAGACAAACTGTCCGTTAAGGTACGCTACTTTCGACAGCATAGAACAAGGGAACGACATACTCGGGCGGATTGTCCTCCATAACCGTATCCAGCGTAGTTCCCTGGTCCAGCAAGGATACCCTTCTCGAATCAGACCCTTCGCCGACGGTAGCATGCGCTAGGGATACTGCTGATACCCAATGTTGCCCAGGATTGCTCGGTTCGCTAGTCAAAGACGGTGGAGGTGGAGGAGGTAACGGCGAAGGATGCCCTATAACCGTCTCCACAGACGTCGTAGATGGACTAGCCAAAGAGGGTGGAGGCGGGTTAGGAACAGGGGGAGATCCTGCGATATACGCAACGTCTCCGTCGTCGTAGTCCGGTGTCCATGTAAGCACTACAGGCTCCGGTATCCTTGGGATCTGTCTTGTAGTCGTTGAATGACTTTTCCAGACCCAAAACGAAAGTTCCGTAGTGAGTGTAGATCCGTATTTCTCCCAGCAACAGGAACATACACGGACTCTGGCATCGTGGCTCGACTCGCCGTGGGTGAGGTTATCCCCTCAGATTGATAAATACAGGAGTTTAATGGTCCGTGAGGTGCTTGGACCAAGAGAGAAGGACGGACAGTCAAGAAGAACGGTGATGAGGGATGCCCATCGAATAAACTGATGACTACGCTTCGAAGACCTGTGATACCTATTCTGGTCCTACAAGCACCACTCCCATCATTAATCCATCATCAATTTATCTGTCGCTCATACTACTTCAAATTTCAAGTCGTCAAGTTCAAATCTCACAAGGTTCGCTGTCAAACAAATGCCATGATATATTGTCTCAAAGCTACAAAAAAAACTCGGCAAGACTCTAGGAATAATGGAGAAGGGTATCAAAATGCGTTCGCAATACATGGTGTGGTGTGAAGGGGTATACCAGATAATGTGAAGCTTCTATGCCATCGGCTGTGGTGTGACAAGTTGAGGAGAGGGAGGGAAACGAAGCTCCGCAAAAAGAGGAAGGAAAACCAATGTATCACAAACTTATGAAGAAACCCAAAAGGATGGTGTAAAGAGGCAAACAGCCAGGAAGGATTTTTTAGCTAATTTTTTTTGATATATAAGAATGTCTCGTCCAACAAGTACTTGAAAGAACCCAAAGTTGTTACACACAACATGCGAAGTAAAGGAAAAAAGAAAACAAGAGCGTGACAAAACAGCATGGAGAAAGGAAGAAAGAGAAAAACTGGAGAAAGAAACGTAAGGGAGAAACTAGGTGTGCTCGCTTCTATAAACTTCATCGGTTCCTATTGTATGACCAACAAAAATAACAAAACCGTTTGATGTGTATGATGAAAAAAGTCGAAGGTCGATTGCGAGAGATATGACGAAAAAGCAGTAAAAATGCAATGCAATGCGGTGGTGAGGATGCGATGCAAGATTAATGGGTGAGCCCATGTGTTGGCGTATACAGTGAAGCCCAGATGATAGACGATTGTAGGTGAATTACGTTCCAGACCAAATCGAACGATTGTGCCGAGACGGGTCCGGGATATAAGAGAATTACGCCAACAACTGGCCAATCTAGAGTTCTTTTTCGTTCCCTTGCCAAGTCGTCGCAAATGCAACCGGAGATCGCCAAACCGTAAGCCCGAGATCGAAGGTCGACACCGCAGACGAGAGGAGGGGAGATGGGGGAGAGGTATT
Organism: Podaxis carcinomalis; assembly: GCA_018524395.1. Classification (NCBI taxonomy): domain Eukaryota; kingdom Fungi; phylum Basidiomycota; class Agaricomycetes; order Agaricales; family Agaricaceae; genus Podaxis; species Podaxis carcinomalis. The sequence goes on from JAEUWJ010000544.1 coordinate 17,021, forward strand.
TTCATCATACACATTCTTCGACAACGTTGGGATCCAAACGTCCATGATTCCAGGGTGAGAAATTTGACGAGAATCATACAATAAAACCCAATTTCATACGTTCCATGCGAGCAGGAGAAATAAAAGGTCCTTGAGTCTAAGGGGTGCATTAATAAGTGGAATATAGGTAGGTGCATGCGGTGTGTATCTTGGAGGAAAGGGGGGAAATGGAAGTTGTGGGCCGTGGTATTACATGTTGGTGACGAGAGCGATCATGAGGGGAGTCGAGCCGAGACAGGATTAACGATATGAGACAGCGCAAGTTGACGGAGGAAAAGGTAAAAGTAACCGGGAGGCAATGAAGAGATAAGCAACACATATAGTGAGGCATGGTGGCGACGCCGATTGATGACAAGCACCACGATCGGATAAAAATGACGCATGTTTGGAGGCTGGCAGAGAGAAGGAGAAGAGGAAAGTGAGGCAATGTTTTAGGGATTTATGACTGTAAGAGGGAAGGTGGCGAGGAGGAACAGCGAAGCCGACGAGGGGTTACCCATTGCCAGCTGATGAGGTTGGGGTTGTTCACCACCATCCTCCGCCATTGGAATTGCCGCCGTAGCCTCCACCATAACCTCCGTAACCTCCACTGGGAGGACCACCTCCGTACCTGCCAGGACCACCAAAACCGCCACCGCCATAGCCACCACCGCCACCACCATATCCGCCTCCGCCACCAGTACGATAATCCCTTCCACCACTGCCTCGACCGCCCCTACCTCCGCCACGTCCACGACCACCACCGCGGTACCCGCCACTTCCAAAGGTAGCCTCATGTGCGACAGTCTCCAACCATGATGGGATCTCCTGGTTAGCTTCGCGGAGGAGTTCAACAAGGTCACGAACAATATTCTTGTTGCTCCTGTTGAAGAAGGCAGTGCTGACACCTGTATTACCGGCACGTCCAGTACGGCCGATGCGGTGGACATAGTCGTCAATATCTGACGGCAGATCGTAATTGATGACATGTGTAACATTAGGGATGTCAAGGCCACGTGCAGCAACTGCGGTGGCAACGAGGATGGGAGTCCTGCCAGTACGGAAGGTATGGAGCGCCATCTCACGCTCACGTTGACTGCGATCACCGTGGATGGAAGTAGCGGGAAGGTTGTGGCCCATCAAGAAGTCGCTGAGCAAATCAGCCATGCGTTTAGTCTCGACGAAAACGAGAGTGAGACCCAGTTCGTCCTTAGGTTGCGAAGCAAGAATATCAAGAAGAACGCTGCGCTTGTCGTTATCCTCGACATATTCGACTTTTTGAGTGATGTTCTCCGAGGTGCTGCCAACACGACCGACACTGAGGAAGACGTAATCCTTCAAGAAGTCCTTAGCAAGGATCTGGATGTCACGAGGGAAGGTAGCGCTGAACATGAGGGTCTGACGTTCGTGAACACCAGGCATGTCCTCGCCCTGGACAATGCGTCGAATCTGGGGTTCGAAACCCATGTCCAACATACGATCGGCCTCGTCAAGAACCAAATATTTGATGTTGGCCAGGCTAATGCGTCCACGCTCAATGAGATCGACGAGACGGCCAGGAGTGGCACTCAAAAGATCACATCCGCGCTCGATTTGACGGAGTTGCTGGTTGATATCGGCACCTCCATAAACGACGGCGGGACGAACCCAGGAACGGTATGCGAACTTGCGGGCTTCGTCGTGGATTTGGGATACGAGTTCGCGGGTGGGAGCCAAAATTAGGGCAGTAGGGTATGCCTTTCGGGTGCGGGCGTAAGTGTTACCAGCTTCTGGCGGGGGAGCGCGAGGACCTTGCTGGAAGGACGCAGAAAGGATGGGGAACAAGAAGCCAGCGGTTTTACCGGAACCGGTCTATAGCGGGAGTGCATCAGTAAGCAGTCGTTGGCGGTGCTGCTGAGTCACATTACCTGAGCACAGGCCATCAAATCTCGACCATTGGCAACAATAGGGATGGAGTACTTCTGAACAGGAGTAGGTGTGGTGTACATAGCATATCCGATGTTTTCCAAGAGAACAGGATCCAATGGGGGGCTGGTGAAGGATAGGACAGGTTCTGGAACATCAGAACCAGTAGCTTCTACAGGGATGTCATCGTATTTCTCGAAGTTGATGCCAGTGTGTTGCTTGGACGGATCGCCAGCGTCGCCGAAGAGCTCCTTCTCAAGGCGCATATTGCGCCCACCGACGAGATGCTGGCCGTCTTTCCAGACGCCATAACCAAAACTCGGGCCAGAAGGATCCCGGGGTGAAGGGTTAGGACTGGGAGCAGCCCACCCGCCAGGACCGCCCCCATTGCGGTTGCTGTCACGGGAGAAGAAGCTGTTCCTATTACCATTGTTTCTGGAGTCGAAAGCGGAGTGGCCGCCACGGAAGGAGTTAGACGGGGTGGTGGGGCGGGAATCGTTCCAGCCGTTTCTGAAAGCGAACAGTGAGTCGATGAGCGAAAAAAAGGAGGTCTAGGCATGTACATACCCATTGGAGGTTACAGGAGAGGAAGCAGCCCGCTGCGCCCTGAGATGGGGTGGGACATAAGCAGACTTGCCGAGACTGAGAGACGCTGAATGATTCGTCGACTATTCAGTAGACAGACAGGATAGACCAAAGGATATACTCACAAAATTTGCTCTCGAGGCTCGAGTTTCCGTTTACAAGACCATTTGTCATATTAAAGTCGAATATACAGAGAGTGGGAGATGATGGGTGTTGCACGATGAGTGGTTGCTGCCTCACCCCAATTCCCATAAAAATTAACCCAGCCTTTGCTTACTCATCGTCTGAAACCCACGATCACGTGTGCACCAATAATAGATTTCGACGTGGCTATATTGCATTGTTCTCCTCAGGTCTGTCATCGTACACAATGTCCCACTCCCATACACACGCTCCCGGCGAGCAACACTCCCATTCCCACTCTCATGGTCCCCAGCAGCCCCAACAACCCATGATGCCTGCCCCAGACCCTGCCCTGCAGGCCCTCATTGACCAGGATTTCCGCCCTGTGCCCCTTGCACTAGGAGGTGACGGTACAATTGCCGTGTGTGAGCCACACAAACTCGAGAAATGTGACAATTGCAACGTGGATTTTGTCAATACGAACCGACTCTCCCGACTACTCGTCGCGAATCCTAACCTCCTGTGCCCACCTCCTAGTAATATCGTCTCCCAAAAGCTTACACAAATGGTGACGAGCGCTAAGGACGAAGGAAATGTTGGCACTCTCCCTGTCTAAATAACGACCATGTTGATTGATGCACATATAGGCGTTGTTCAAAGTTGGACAAGCACAACAAGCTATTCTTCGCTACACCACCGCGGCTACGCTAGCAATCCAACGACCGCCATGGGAGGCCAACCAGTTCATGCGCGAGGAACTGTCCACTACAGTGTCCAATCGCTCAGCCGCATACTTTGAAGCGCATGATTATGTTTCTGCCCTTGCAGATGCTGAAACTGTCATCGCCATACGAAGAAACTGGCCGAAAGGCCACTATCGTAAAGCAAAAGCTCTGCTTGGCATGGGACGACCGAAGGAGGCAGCGGATGCGGTCAAGCTTGGGTTGAGTTACGAGCCTAACAATACTGTGCGTCTCTCTCCACTTTTGGGTCATAATGATCCTCACGTTCGGAGTAGGAACTCGTTTCTTTCCTCGCCGACATCGAAAATCAGCCGCGACCGCGGCATAAAAGCTGATCTTGCCCATATACCTTGATACCACTCTTCCCGTCCGCCCTACTTGTACTCCATACTCCTCTTAGCAACATGCTTCTTGGGTCAGCTGAACTTGTGCTTCGTTTCGCACTTGGATGACGGAAACATGTGAGAAGCGAAATCTTCGCAGCCATCTTACAATAAATACCCACCCTCAACCGAACCCACTTGCCCTCAATATCTATGTCTCGAGTGCAGAATCCTTACCCTTGGATTTTGTAATTCTCCCCTCGATCTCGAGCTCGCATGCTTGAGCAAAATAGAGACGGAAACCCGCGTGAAGAGGCAAGCCTCACGGTCATGTTCTGCCATCAAGATGTGATCAAAACCTGATTTATTAGAACGAAACCCAGGACACCACCGTTTATTGTGAATAGTCCATAAAGTCGAGGAACAGTCACAAGGACCGAGCTATCACCCTTAACCCACTTAGCTGAAGGGAAAATGCGAAATAACAAATCATCAGGTAGAGGTAAAGGTTATGGAAGGGGCGGTAATATTGGTAAAAGTGGCAGGAGGTGCAAAGGGCAGATTTCCTACGAGACAGGTTCGCCCTCCGGATCCTATAAAAAAAAAGTGCCCCTCTAGTTCGTCCGTTCCCGACTCTGGTGTCTGCCTAAGGTGCAGGCTCACCAAGGCAACTTGAAAAAAAGGACTACTGTTTCGACCCTAGCCAGCAATGTCAACAAAGGCGCAGACCCTTGACCAGCTAATGCTCACCAGACCCGGGGAATCACTGAATCGGGTGTCACCACCACTACTCTCATATTTCTCCAGAATCTGGTTGTCTGCCTCGGATTTGGCAGTCCACCTTAGAAGTGGTTCTCCCTGCGCAGTAGCACCCTAACCAATTTGAGCGTCTCAATTGGTAGACCCATATTGAGTCTTACCTGCATCTGCCACTTCTCCAGCCACTCAAGCAAATAATTAAAAGAATCGTTAATATCACCACCTTGGAGGTGACAAAATCCAAACATGCCGAGCTCAGCAACAATTCTTGCGTCATATCCTGAACCAATGTCCACATGCGCGCATGCTTTCCAAACTGCATTGGCAACACAATTATGAATGCCCTCAAGTTGGCTATCAACAGATTCTGAAATCCAGCTCAGGCTCATGGACTGAGCGCAGCATGTCTGTCGATCTGAAATGGGAACATTAGAATAATGGTGATCTTTCTCCGGGTGAAACAGCACCTTCAAGATCACATCTCTTGTCCAGTAAGAAATTATACCAGCGGAGGCAATGAATGGCAATATCATACCGCACTTCGGCTTGATCGAGAGAGAATATCCCGGAACGATTTGAGTCTTTGAGGAAGTCACCAAACGAAGCATGGTAAAAACGAATTCCACTTCGACAGGCGGCGTTTGGTGTGGGTATGTCCAGAACAGAATGCAACCTCTGAAGGGCAGCGTAAAAGGTGCCCTGATCAAGGCATAGAACATTTGCAATGGTGCAGGCAGAGGGACTATCATGACGGTTAAGGATGGACAACCGAATAATGCGCATAGTTGTTGAGAGAATATGACGGGGAATGTCAGAGAGGATCTGCTTGTACAACAGGTCCAAGGAATGAAGCGGATTGACGGCACCAGAGTCAGGCAACTTTCTAACAAACCGGATACAGATTTCAAGCCGGAGTCGCGGGTTGCCTTCGTCCTGGTCACCAACGAATCTGAGGATAGTGGAGGCAAATATGAAAAGCCCTGATGCTACCTTCGCAAGCAGTCGGACGTGGGCTTCCAGAGGCCATGAATCATCAAGTACATCCCAAAACGTCTCGCGGATTTCCTTGAAGCCGTGCTGAAGAAATCGGTAGACATCCTGTTGCGCCTCGTCGTCGTCAACCGGTAGTTCCCCGCGTTGGCAGTGGACATAGAAATCTACATTTGCGAGGATGGCTTTGAAGTGCCATTCAGGCCGGCTGCAGATCATCCAGATTAGAGGAAACGACTTTATGAGTCGAACATGTTCGCTGATGAGATAGATGAACTCGCATTGGGCCTTCTTCCCCCTACATTCATCGAGACCATCAAGAACGATCAAAAGTGGGTGTTGGAGACAGGAAGGATCACGCATCATCAGTGTGCGGAAGGGTTCAATGATGAGCTCTTTGAACTGAGTGCGCAAGTTCTTTTCTAGAAGTGTGGGGTTATCAGCAAGCCGCTGGGTAATCAAGCGCTTGTAATCCGAGTGTCGAATCGCAAGCTGATACGCAATAGTAGGGATAACACTGTGAGGATTATCTCGATTGTTCAGCCTGGAGAAGAAAAAGGCAGCGCCCAAAGAACCGGCCGCATTACATTGCTCGGCAATTGTTTGGGCAACCGCAGACTTTCCAACACCTGCAGGACCCAAAATCCAGAGCATGTTACGATCCCGGTTCAGGTTGGAAAGCCAAGCTGTGATGCGATGTCTGAGTTCCTTGCGTGTATCTGGGTGACATCTGGGTGGATCGTCTCGATCGGAGGAATCGACTTCAGCGCCAGGTGTTCTCTTTTGTTCAAGGAGATGTAGAGCTTGTATAATCAACATAAGAGCACACTAAGATTACCGCGGACGTACCGGTCTTGCTAGATTCAATGATTTGGACAAGGTGTTCGACATTGATCAATGAGGAATCCCGGATGAGGGTGTTCCTGGAGTGGGATAGGAGCCCAGTCGAAAAATAAGCTTGGAAAGGGTCAGCGCCGCCGGGGTGGTTGAAGGAATCTCGCCCTTTACCAGCATCGTCGTTGGTACCTCCAGGATCTGAGTTATGTGACCTTGGAGGATTGCTGTGTGCAGCTGGAGTAGGGTTTGCAGGCCCAGCACAAGCGGCACCACTAGCCGATGGCGATGTAGTGTCTTTTTGCTTCAAACGAGAGACGAGAGATTTGATGCTTTGGAGGAGTGGCATGGTTATGGTGTAGGTGCCGGCGTCTTCAGGGGGCACATGATCCCACAGCTACTTGTGCTGTTACGCCTCAGCCTTTTCATGTTCCAATCGTAAATAAGTGTATCACCGGGTATGGGAGCAAATTATAATCTACTATAACCGAAGACGAGCTGGGTATACAGCAAGGTACACGTCAATTCCGCCGCTTCTTGCTTGTTGTTCGAGTCATGGTCGTTGTTGTTATTGTTGTCACCGTCTGGGTGACTTTCGTCATAGTCATCTTCTTATTCGTTGTCCTCGAGCTCGGCTTCGGCTGGTTCACTACCTTCGTTCTCCGAATAACCTTCGACTGATGTGCAGCAGAGGAAGCCAAATGCTATACACAAAAATGGGATAGTCGACTCGCTAATCTGGTCTGGAGTTTCAACGATAAATGCCTCGTACCTGCTCATAGCCACGAAGGGTTATAAAATTCCTCCTACAATCGTTGCAGTAGTTTCTGTGCGCGGCCGCATTATCGAGATGCTATCCAAACGACAAAGATCGACTGACATAAACCAGGGATAGATATTGATATCGCTTACATTGTTCAATGCATTCCAATCGACGAAAATCCGATCGCATTCCTTGCACTCTGGAATGAAGTGGCCTTTGGCTCTCGAATGTGACTCCACGCCTTCGGAAGTAGAGAATGTGCGGTTACAATCGAGGCATTCATAGGACATGGCGGTCTGACGGGGGGGATAAAGAAATGGAACTGATGTGGTAACTCCTATCATTCGGTATCTCCCCGAGAGGGATCACATGAAACGCACGTCGTGAGGACTTTGAGTTGAACGAGAAGTACCGCATACGTAATGCCGCACCGTGGTATTGTGTGCACGGCCAGCGCAGCTGGCTACAGAGAAAGGATGCAATCACCGCCTTAAAGCAGTCATGGCGATCCCGTACCAAACAGAAGACCTATACGTATATGATGTCATGATATCAATTTTGCTCTACAACGAGCCCTTGTCAAAAGCGATAGGGAGGGAGATACGCAATCTGTTAGCGCCCGTATATGATGCACAGGGCACCGGAACAGCCATGTAACCGAGGGTATTTGTGGGTTATTACATATAATAAGTCGTTGTATGCAGTGAAACGCAGAGGGGTGAAGCTTGTCATATCCAATCGAAGACCAACCGAGGGGGAGGCATGACTAGAGCCCTACAAGTGATGCTTGTGCTGCAAGGATGATACTCGAGTTAGAAGCAGACGGCTGGTCTGTGTTGTATCGTTCATTCCGGGAGGCCCAGTTGTTACATTGTTGCCCATAGATTCGAATATAGTTATGGAAAAAGGAAAGGAGATGACGTTCACAAGAGCGCAGGAAGGGAGGGTTATGACGACGTCGATTTTGACTCACTTGCACGATTATTTTCTTTCCGGGAAAAAATATGCGCGGTGTGACCTCTGCAGAGCATAAGCATAGAGCATTTTGAGGGATTATCAGGCGGTGATATCACGCCCAATCCTCGAGAAATGGCCTGTGTTGTGCAATCTCTTGTAACAAGTTTTAGAACGAGATCAGCTTGTGCAGGGACTTGGAAGGGCTAGGAAGAGCTCTGCCATGGTAGGATCGAGTCGTTTGTTCATAGTGGCTGCTCCTTTCGACAAGTACGCCCTCGGAGTACAAAGGGCCAGGATGCCCAAGGTTGTAGATGGCTGACTGCTACAGAAGACGCGATGTTATTATCGGGAAATGTTGGCAAAAAATACATCTGTCTGTTTGGCTCACCAAACCAAACAACCCATATGTATGACGTTTTTAGAAATGGGCTCTAAAGGGGCATCTAAACTTTTCCTCTGCCCCCACCAAAAATGCTGCCCTCACGACTCTTCCGCAACACGGGCCTCCCACCGCCCCTTCGCAGTCTCCTTATTCCCAGCCCCTCCCTTCCCTCAACATACAAAGTTCAACTCCATTTCCGTCTTGGGATAGCCCTTCCTGCAGTCTCGGCACCTACGCCTTCATCTCGGTCGCATTACTCAACTACTGCCGCTTCTCCAGCGCAAGGTCCTAATGCTAATACCAGTACAAGTACAGAGGGGGAAATTGCACAAGACGCAGAGGAAAAGACGGTTTTTAAACAGGCACTTGGCAAAATCGAGCCGAAGCTTTCGTTGACGTTTACTTGTACCGTTGAAGGATGCGGTGAGAGATCGACGCACGAGTTTACGAAACGTGCGTATGAGAGAGGGATCGTGTTGGTGCAGTGTCCTGGTTGCAAGAACCGGTATGTATAGAGCTTGTTCTGACTTGGAGAGGCTCGCTAATAAAGGATTATTGTGCAGACATCTTATAGCTGATCATTTGGGCTGGTTCAAAGAATCTACGGAGGATGGCAAGCTCCGCACGGTGGAGGATTTGCTCAAGGCGAAGGGCGAGGTGGTGAAACGGGGGAGGATTGATCCTAGCGGCACCATCGAGTTCACGTAGACCCCCCAGGGAACATTCACTTTGGACTTTGAGTAAGTGCTTCAGTAAGACTATTATCAACTACATAATTCCATCTAGAAGCAGGTGTCTTTATGAAGAGAAGCAGTATTGGTAGCGGATCCCTTCGTGAAGTTGTGATGTAAACGGAGATAGGCGGAGAAAGAGCGAGAGAGAGGCGAGTTTATGACGAGGGCGCAGAGGCGCCGTTTTGTGCGGGAGGCTCTTCAATCTTAGGGATGACACCGTTGTTTTCGAGGAGTGTCTCCAGCTCGCCCGATTGGTGCACTGTTAGTAATAAGTATCATACACTCTTATAATAGCCACTAATAGACCACTACTCACTGGAAATGAGAATATCACATCCACCGATGAACTCTCCGTTCACATATATCTGAGGAATAGTCGGCCATTCCCTAACGCAACACAAAGCAGTCGATAAATATCTGCAAAACATCACACAAGAGATTGACACACGAGAACTCCTTGATACCCTGGCGCAATTCTTGGTCAGCAAGGACATTATACGTCTTCAACTTCTCCTGCGGCACGCCCTGGAGTTCGAGGACCTGAATTGCAGCGCGAGAGAATCCGCATTGCGGCTCGTCTGGGGTTCCTTTCATAAAAAGCACGACAGGAGTCGACTCGACAGCCTTTTGAATTTGCGAACGCACTTCCTGCGAAAGGAAGCGGTACGTAGCTAGCCTGCCGGCGAGGAACGATGCGGGGGTTGTCCCACGGAGGAGGCGAGTCTGTAAGTTAGCATTAGTTTAGTGTTGAGTGAAATGTTTTCGTGGTTGCACGTACTGAAGAACGAAGAGTAGGTCTGAACATTATTGTGAGCGGCCGTACGAGAGACTGCTGCACCTCGCCAAGCTGAGAAATTGGACAAGTGCCCTATGACGTAAGCAGAGCTTCAAGAACGCATGCATGTGACCTTGACGCGCTCGGTGAACTTGATTGGCCAATCACTGCAGATCTCGGCAACCTCAGTTTGCCGGACACCCTTCCCTTTACAACCAACGGACCAAGCACCACCGATGCACTCACCATCTCCCTCCTCTCAACAATGAAAGTTGCAAACCGTACATTCGTCATCTCCGGTGGGTAAGTCAACTCACCCTCCACACATCCCTCTAATAACCAAAATCACTAAAAATCACCCCACAAACCCTTAAGTTCGTCCGGTCTCGGCCTCGCAACAGTCGAAGACCTCCTCTCCCAACGCGCCTACATCTCCATCCTCGACCGTGCAGCACCCCCATCAACAGTAGCCTACCACCCCAACCTCAAATTCTTCAAAACAGACATCACAAACCTCGCACAAATCGAATCCGCAGTCAAATCCACCGTCGCATGGGCCCGCGAAACAAAAGCCCGTCTCGGAGGCGTGATCAACTGCGCAGGTGTCGGAACAGCCGCCAAAATCATCGATGCCCATGGTGAACCCCATTCAGTGGATTTATGGGACTTTGCATTGGCTGTGAATTTGACTGGGTCGTTTAATTTGACGAGGGTCGTGTTGAAGCATTTGGTCAAGGTTGAGCCAGAGGAGGGTCCGGATGGGGAGAGGGGTGTTGTGATTTTTGTGTCGAGTGCTGCTGCTGTGAGTTGTTGTTTGTTGACGATGTGTTTCCACTTTCTTTTTCATCTTTCAGAACTGATGGAATGGTAGTATGAAGGTCAACCCGGTCAGACGGCTTATTCTGCCACCAAAGGCGCACTCAGGTCTATGACACTTCCTATGGCACGCGACCTAGCTCGACATGCTGTCCGCGTCGTCACCATCGCTCCAGGCGTGTTCGACAGTAATATGACTGCTCATTTCCCAGGCAAAACACGAAAGAGTCTCGAGAATGATGGTATCGTGTACCCCAGGCGATTTGGTCAACCTGTGGAATTTGCAAAGACGGTACGATGGGTGCTGGACTGTCCCTATGTCAATGGAGAGACAATAAGGTTGAGCGGAGCAGGCAGGCTGCCCGCAAAGTTGTAATATTTATGTATGATGTACTTTCGGACAATCGTTTGTATGGCATGTGCATTACAAAAGTGTAAGACGCGCATATATCATTGGTGTTACGCTTGTGGTCATACTGTACATACGGTGAATATATTCGTGGATGCTCAGTACTGTGATCAATCAGCTTTGGCTTCCTTGGACTCTTGCAGAAACTTGGTGATTTCATCGTGCATAAACTTGAGATCATCAGGGTTAGACCCATTCCCCGCTACGAATTAATCAAACATCAGCCTCGGTCAACCACCACAGCACACAAAACTCACCAATGTGTCCCCAGATAGAGGGTATAACGACCAACTTGGCAGTGTTCGGCATACACGAAACCTCATACTCACTATCCTCAGGCTGTCAATCAAACTATCAGCCCCAAATCAACTTATACAGCACAAGGTACGGTCGTACCGGGAAGTAGAGATCCGTCTTGCAAGGCATAATCAACCCTCTCGCAGTGATGGCTCCCAAGCACTTTGCCAAATCTCCACCATCACGTATCTTTGACACGTCCCCAGTTTGCCAGGTATGAAATAGCGTGACGAGGTCGTTCGCGTCCCAGAGAAGGTGTGATGCTTCCCAGTAGCCACGGAGGAAACTGTTTAAGTCGGGGAACCTACCGGAATAACAGGGTTGTATGATCTTAGTGATGTGGTTCGTGGGACTCTGACGGAGGTGCTCACTGTCCGTCCATGAGATAGCGTTTTTCGCGGAACCACTTTATTCCAGGTGTTGGTCAACGAGGGGGGTGAGGGGGTGAGGGAAAACTCACAGTCTGGCCATAGGCCCATGCGCAGTATACTCTCGCGAAAGCGCGAAGACCGTGTTGAGGGGGTGAGGTGTAGTGTCCATTGTTAAAGTCCTTGGAAGCCACTAAGGCAGATTTGGGACCTTCGATGAAACTAGCAGAAACATGATTCTCAACAACGTATATATGGTACTGGGCCGGGCTGAGCATACCATTGGTTGTGAGGACTGGTACGTGCGGATCCACAAATGGATACGTAGCTGTGAGAGGATGGAATCAGATTGTGAAGGTGGTTGAAGGATGTGGCGCGTACTTCTCGACAAAGTCAGGGTACATTACAGCCCAGTAGTAGGCTTGTTGGCCGCCCATCGAGAATCCGATTGCGACATGGACTTTCTGGACGCCGAGGTGTTGAAGAACTGCGTATTGTGCTCGACTATAGGAGGCATGTTGATGAGAGAATGGTTGGAGTAGAGAGGTGAGTTGCTCACATGTTATCCTCGTAAGAGACGTTAGGAAAGTAGGGGCCGTTGTACGGAGCCGGCTGCAGAGATTTAAGTAGCGATCTTTGATTTACTTGGTGTGCATGACAACTCACAGTATTCGAAGGAGAGCTGGACTGTACAGCGGTCAGAACGCAGCCAAAATGTGGCACATAGGGAGGTTTACCTCGCCACCCGAGAAAAGCCCAAAGGTAACGATAAAGTACTTCTTTGGCTCAAAGGTCTGGTATGACAGCCTGCTATCAGCCCAACCAATCGCAAAGAGACATGGACGCATACTTTGTCAGGTCCAATCAAGTATTGTTGGTCTGTCGGCAGTCGTCAGTAAACAGCGCAGCCAAGAGTCCGGAAGCACATACGATCAAGCCTCCCTCCATAACACGTCGGGAACACCACGCATGGATTTTTCGCATCCCCGTATGCCCTGTATGCGGTTATAGCATCGGGCAGAACCCCTCCCTCGACATGTAGTCGTCCGTGATGGTAGTAGCGCGTCTTGACACTTGAAAAGTCAAAGAAAGACATGGGGCCCTTGATACGACCTGGTGTGTATCACTAGAGTGTTTATAGCTCGAGAGTGTGTTTGATTTATGTGCGTGTGGGAGAATACGATCTGGGTGGGTCAGAGAAGCTAGTATCATGGGGTTGTGGTTCGCACGTCGATGTGTCCATGGGACCTTTTGGAAATTATGGATTTCTGATCAAGAGAATGCCCTCCAATGTCAGACTTTCCATGACATTAGTTGAGAAAGGAGGTGTGACGTCAAGACGGGAGGAGAACACGACGGTAACGTGACCTCAATTTATCGTGTCGTCCACCCTTCCACCTCTTATGTCGCTCCTTACCCAAATCCCATGGAGAGCTACATGAGCAATCTCCAGAGCAGAGGAGAGACGCTCTACACCTCTCCGACGGCGCGTCTCAAGCGCCCTCCACCTCGCTCCGGTATATACGAGGATCTCGGTGGTTCCTTCAAACCATCCAAACCAGCCCGTACCACGGTCAAGAAACGTTATCCTTCTCTACATCACTTTGACTCGGACTCGGAGAGTGGGGATGAGATGGACTGCCTTTCACAAAGCACAGAAGCAGATGAAAAGCTCGTTACTAGCAGGACGAAACCGCCGTCGAGTAGTCAGCCATCGCCGACGTATCATCCGGATGTGCTTGAGAACAGATCCAAGGCCTTGAAGGGGCTGAAGTTTAGCAAGAAGTCGTCAAAATTAACTGGTATAGACAAGGAACTTACGCCCCTACCTTCCTCTCCGCACCAGCCTCGAGTGCAGGGAAAGGAACCACGGCGTCGAAACGAGGATGACGAGACCTACAAGGAGACCCGAAAGCAGAAGAATACCCCATCAACGTCAAGAGCAGCCACGACCTCTCAACCAAAACCACATCTGCGACCCGTTTCTCGGCCCTCTCCTCCGCCGGCCGATGACGATGAGGCGGAATCACTGTTCGATACACCGGTAAAGAAAACAACAGTGCGGAGATTATCCTCCATACCCCTCCCATCCCCCCTTGCTTTCCGCAAGAACTCAAACCGAACCTCACCGCCTCCAAGTACGAGTTCGTCAAGCAATACCAGCAGAGCCTCACTTTCATCGCATCCACCACCACTGGACCCATCCTGTTCAACCGCCCAATCATCTAAATCCACACCTCGCCTCCCACAAGAGTTTCCAACGTTCTCGCCACTAAATTCCTCGACGGCGAAACGCAATACGAAGGCTTTTGCGGAGGACTTTCCTGCGCTTTCTCCACTCGCAAGGGACAAGGACACTAAGGCTCCAAAGGTCAAGGCGAAGGGTAAACACAAAGGAAAACACAAAGCTGTTGCGAAAGATTTACAGCCCTTCCCTATGTCTACCCAAGACTTAAATGGCATCTCCGGGTTAGATGAGGATGACTCTGGTATCGACGTACGGCACGCCAGGAAAAAGAGGTATCAAGGAGACGGTGGTCCTTCGTACGTTTTTCATTCGGCTTAAATCCGACCCAGGCCCATATTACTTCGCAGTGTCATGGACCATATGGACTTGTACGAGGAAGAAGACTCCCGTATGTCCCACCTCTCTCTCCAACCACACCTAATATCTCATGCTAACTACTACAAATCTCCTAGTATTCATGTCCCCTGCAATCGATCCAAAATCCCTCTGTCCCTATTGCGACGCGCCCCTTCCTTTCTCGCCTACACCTCACCTCCTTCGACTTCTCAAGGATACTTACGAAAAATCTCACCCAGACCCCCGCACCACGAACCCCTTAGGTCGTAAAGCGCCTCTGTCGACGTTCGTAGCTGTATGCCAGCGCCACAGGTTCGAGAGTGAGATTTTGCCCGAGGCGGAAGCAAGAGGATGGCCGAAGACGATCGATTGGGAGGGACTTGGTGCAAGAGTTGCAAGGATGAAAGTAGACTTGAGGAAAATCATTGAGGATCCCGGGGATATTGAAGGGGAGGACGGAATGGATGAGTGGGGTGGAAAAGGGATGATGACGAGCTTTGTGGGTAAAGGGCCGAGGATGAGGTGTGTATTTTGGAGAGAGGCTATGAAGACGATTAAGCTACGTGGCGCGAGAGCTGTGGCCGGTGTGAGAGCCCAGTTTTTGGATTTTGAGAAAAGTCAACCGGGATAGTATGTGTACTTGCCTCGCATATATTCACCCTTTGTACTGATGGATGATGTGTAGCTATGGAGAACTTGGGTCAATGATTATACACCAAACGCTTTTGAATATGTTTCCACTTGACTCATTTGATCCAGCGACAGTTGCACCCTTTACGGCGAATGAGTTCATCCAGCGTATACTTGTCCCGGAAGTCGCCCTACGACTTATTATGGAGGACCGTGGGCTCAAAGGGCTTGTAGGCGCGGAGGCAGCACTTGAAGTCTTGAGGGACAGTACTGCATACGGAGTTGTGATGTTTCCCGAGGACAGTGGAGAGGGTGCGAGAAGGAATGAGCACAAACTTGACGCAGGTGTGGGTGATAGGATTGTCATGGAGCGAGCGAGGAAGAGGCGGAAGGAGATTGAGATTGAGGAGGGCGGAATTGTTGAAGAGGTAGAGATGGAAGCATTTTTGTGGGAGAGTGAGACCGAGAGAAGGAGGAAAGAAGGAACAAGACGCGGTCCAAAAACTAACGGTGCTGAGTCGACTCGGGGTTCGGAGTTGGACGACGACCGGGCGTTGATACGGCCCTCCCGCAAGTCGAGGAGGAAGGCGCGATCCACTGTTGATGAGATCATCTACGTCGATTCCATGTCGGATGGACATGAAACTGAATCGAGTGAGAAAACGGATGGGGCCCTGGTTCGGTCAAGGCCACGGAGGAATATTAAAGCCGTGAACTATACTGACACCTCGAGTGACGATGATGGCAAGGGTGTGGCGCGCCGTCGTCAATGGTCCATCTCCAAACAGCGCTCGAGAACGCCTTCGAGAACTCCCTCCAAACGAGGGACGAGCATGGCTTCGAGGTCTCCTTCCGTCAGCGAGTGGCTGGAAGCCCAACCACAATCTCGATCACGATCAAAACAAATCAAGTTGCAGATACAACCGTTCCCTATGTCAGATGTGGATATGGATTTATGTTCCACAGACGAGGACACTGCTAAGAGAAAGAAACGAGCGGGAGGTGGGAAGTCGCGTGCTGGGTCTCCGAGGAAAAGCACGTTGGAGAGTAAACACCAGGGGGAGGACAAGGTTATTGACTTGGATATGAACACCCCGATACCCAAACGCCGTGGGTATCAAGACGTGAAACATGATGCCGATCCCACGCCTCGGCCTGTGCAGAAAACTGAGCTTGGGGCGGTCAAGCCGCTGGAAAGTATTCTCGAGAGGACTAGAGCGAGGCAGCAGAAAAATGGTGGTCCTGCAAGGTACGTGGTTGTCACACGTTACACCTCAGAAAATCTGAGCTTTTGGTCGTAGCAAACAGAAGAGGGAATCCAAGTCTGCGAGATCGAACTCGAAGGAATGGTTATTTAATTTGCGAACGTCAGTCCCAGAGGACAGTACTGCGGACTCTGATAGCGACGGGTCCGAAGATGTTCGAACGAAGCCGGGCAGAGGCACGAAGGCGAAGGAGGTAGAAGTGAAAGAGGACTATGGGTGGCTTCTTTCTTCCCAGGAGAGTTAACTTGTGCCAGAGGAGAGATTTGCTTGCTTTGCTTTGGGTTGTCTATTCCGCATTTTATGATTCGTCGCGTTTCGCTGGTAATGGTATCGTATGCTCTGGAAAGCCGTTTATTAATAGGTTGTGATTGTAGGATTTTGCACATGTGGCTGAGGAGGATAAGCCTTTCTTGAGCCCTGGTACTCTGAAACCGAAAACAAAGAGTGAGAGGGGTTAGCAGCCTTTCTCAAGCATCTGCTAGGTACCCCAAAAGTTGATACAGCCTGAGTTTTTAGAGATCGGATGGTCCGTCTAAAGATGGGTCACCATCTCCAACAATGAAATATTCCCACGCCTGCGAGGGAGTATTTACGCTCTGCTGCCCGTCCACACTCCCTCTCACTTCTTGCTCAAATCACGGCCATGCTGACTCGAACGACTTCCGCTGTTCTCTCCCGGCGCACTAGCTCACTGACCCTCCGCGTGCGAGGAACTCTTTCTTCCCTTGAACAGTCTACTAGGTCTTCGGCTGGACTCAGCACTGGGAGTCCCCGTTTCCCACTGGAGATCATCGAAACCATCGTCGGTTTCGCGTTGTCGTCCTATTACCCAGACTCTAGCTTTATTGCCATAGCTGTATTTACTCAAACTTCCAGGGCTTTGCGCGAAATTGCTTTGAGGCAATACTTTCGGAGCGTTGTCATTGACTCTCGGGCCGCTTTTGTCAAACTGTGGGACTCTCTTGGCACGGAGAGAGATTTATTTCATGGGATTAATAGCTTTGGCTGGGTTAGGTGCGTGATTTCAATGTTTATCCGGGCGCATATATTTGACTCTGCGGAACTTTGCCTAGGTCACTTTTCGCACCTTCGCATATAATCACTCGTGGCATCAGGAGCCTCGGGGCGTTTACTAATCTACGAGTTCTCGAGATATCCTTCGATACTCAAGGCTCCAGGACGCAAGACTTACTCGTCAACTTGCTTTTGGACTCCTTCGCCAACTCTCCCGCAAAAACAAATATGAAGAAACTTGCGTTTACGGAGATTCCACGTATTGACAGTCAGGTGTTGGCTTCCATCGCAACAACATTTCCAAGACTGAAAACACTGGAGTTGACGTCCACAAAGCGCATCGATTTCGATTGTTGCCTGAACTGTTTGAAAAGTAGCCTCGATTGTGCGAGGCACTCGCCGATACCTGATTATTCTTCAACCGTGGAGCAACTTGCTGTTGATGTTCTCCTTGCATCATCTAGATTCCTTGCTGAATTAACTCTTCCTCCTTTTGTGGCATCTAGACTTCTTTCGCGAATTCCTTGGTGCCCTTGGACAAACTGGAGAACCTATACCTGGGCTTATATCTCTCAGATACAGGTACCCTGGAGGAGCACATCGCACATTCTGATGAGTCTCGTGGTGGGAGAGGCGTGTTGACTGGATTGCCTTCGTGTTCTGTTTGCGCAAAGCTGCGGGGGGAAACATGGGAGAGGGAACTTGTCGCCTCGAGTATTCTTGCGAAGACCTTGCCGAGTTTGGTCTCACTTCAATGGGACACGCTGTTCGCCCCAGACACGGTGAAGAAACCAAGTGAAAGTCATGATGAAGATGGACTTTACTTTCGGGATGACAAAGATTCCGCTTTAGATCTGCGAGCGCCCTATATCTCTGTCCTCGCTGTCAACCGACAGGAAGTTTCCGATGATACTCGTGCTTTCATTACTCACACCTCTGCCTCCAAGGCTCATAGCTCTCACGTACATTAATATGGTGCTTTACTTCCTGCTGATACCTTCGGGTGATTTGATCTTCCATGCAAGTTGTGAACGCTTAAGCAGCTATCTCCTTCACATATAAGGTGTGAGGGCCTGAGGGACGGTGCAGTTGTCAAGGTTGTGGACTGACGGCGGTCCTTGTTTTTCTTTGTTTTTTCCACCATCAAACTACATTGATCATAATATCTTTTGCAACTTGGCAGGTTAAGCATCTACTCGTTGATCTTGCGATATGATACAGTCCGAGCTACGGTAA
The DNA here is from genome assembly GCA_018524395.1 of Podaxis carcinomalis. NCBI lineage: Eukaryota > Fungi > Basidiomycota > Agaricomycetes > Agaricales > Agaricaceae > Podaxis > Podaxis carcinomalis. The sequence continues at coordinate 35,531 of JAEUWJ010000544.1, forward strand.
GCTCCCCAAGTGCTTAAAGTGGAGTGCCTAAACAGTTCAAGTTCCAGTTCAAACATCCAAGGCACAAGGCATCCGATGTCATCGGATAATGGAACATGCCCCCGCTGTGGCTATCAGCCTAGCCAGATCTCGTCAGATAAGTCAGAGTCTAGAACGACACTCGCTCCACCACCACCTCAGGAGGAAATATGCTTCATCGAGGCCGAAACTCGCAGGTTGGATAGCCTCATCTGCCAGCTCCGCAGGAAGCGAGCCGGCCTTTTGAAAAGGTTGAATGATATGCGATCTTCAACTAGTGTGCTTCCATATGAGATCATTTCATCCATCTTCCAGCTTGTTTCCCCACCAATTGATTTCAAATCTCGCGATTTCCGTACAGAATATGCCCATAGGCATATGTACGAGAGGGAGACATCTGACTTCGAGGATCCGGGCCCCCTTGTTGCCATCACGCTGGGGGCTGTCTCGTCTCATTGGCGCCGGGTCGCTTGGTCGACGCAGGATCTTTGGACATCAATCGCCCTTGAAGTTAAGGCGGCTGCGGCACAAAGCCAAGCTGGCCTTCTTGATTTATACTGCACAAATGCAGGAAACCGTTCCGTTTCTTTGGAGCTCGATTTCCGGGAATATTTCCTCGCTTATCGTCGCAACAAGAGTCACCAAAGCGACGCGAGTGCACTGACAACCATACATGCCGTCATTCTGAAGTACGCTCCGAAGATCAGCACACTTCGGCTTAGTGCGGTCCCTCCTGATTGGGTTAATTCTTTGTCCAGCGTCTTCATGTCACTCGAGGACCTTGCGCTGGGCTGGCCAACAAATGGTCAAGTAAAACCCACTCAAGAGTTCTCATTCATCGACATCCTTGCTCTGCGTCGAGTGACGATCAGGAGATTGTGGGCACCACTCAAGCTCCCCTGGGCCCAGATTGTTGTCCTTGATCTCGATCGTATGACGATTGACACTTGTGTGGAGCTGCTCATTGGATGCCACAACCTAGAAGAGTATTCAATACGCGAGCCATCTTTCACACCGTCTGATCGTCGCCATCCGTCGCTGAATGGGATAATCACTCTCAGCAACCTGCGGACCCTTATTTGGACTTGCCTTCCAGATGCATGGAGCACCGCTATGCTTGAGCATGTGCGGTTCTCGAGCCTCGAAAAACTTGAATGGCATGGATTCCCCGGCGACCAGAACCGCAACCGCTTTCGTGATTTCTTTGCACATCTGCCAACCACATTACAGACCCTTGGCCTCAGTCGTTACGATTCTCCTGACGGTCTGTATGACATCCTGTCCAGTGTCCCTCAGGTTCTTCGCCTTGAACTGTTGTCTTGCCAATCTCGAGTTTGTCGATCCGTCATGCACCATTTAACCCCCAACATATCGACAGACTCCAAAGACCCAGGGCTCCTGCCCATGCTTGAATTTCTGATTTTTGATCATTGTGACGAGATGCAACAGTTTGGCACAAAAAACAGCCAGCTCTTTAAAGACGTCCTGTCGATGTTGAGAGGTCGCTCAGCTGCCGCCATGATGCACCAAGGCTTTAGGCTACAGTTCAATCCTCGCATAAAGTGGAGAACGGAGGCGCAGCAAATGTTGAAGAAGATTGTTTATGAAGGAATAAAAGTGAAGATCGTGGAAGAATATAACGTGACGGATTTGGCATGATGGACCACGTCGCATCATTCGACTTGGGCCTCGGGACCGCCTTTTTCCTTGATAAATTTTGTACTGGCTGGGAAATAGGTAGTGCACCACACGGCTCGGATTCCTACAAATCGCATACAGGGCTGAGGCTTCAGCTGAACGAGTTTCAGGGCTTGGCAGATAGGACATTTCCATAAAGATAGGCAGAATTGAGTTTGGTCGTGTCGGCCATCAGAGGGATCTAGGTGAGCCTACTTAGGGTATACTACTGGAAAACCATCACGGTGGCCGCTCACGCATCCGTAAGGAAGGTAAGGACCGGCCGTTAGGCATGAAGCTGGTTGTCCGCTCTTTCAATACGATGACAGCGCGCAAAGCAAAAATGTTGATCACTAGATGTGGGACAGATCCTTGGGGGTTATGGAAAGACCCTCTTTGACGGAGCGCGTTCAGTTTACCGCAAAACGGGCTATTCGGCATCGTGCGTTCTGTTGAGCTTCCCAGCCGCCGATGATGAGAGATAGCTCCCAGGACTCCGAGGTTTAGTAAGACAGATCGTAATTAGAGCCATTTGTCTGGAGTCTTCCGCATTTCGACTGGAAAGATCTGTCATTGACGAAGTCGTAACCTGAAGGCATTTTTGGATGCCCGTGATGCTGGATCCAGATAGTCCTCATAGAACCCAGCTATGAATTCTTCCGCCTTAAAACCGAATTGGTTATACAAGAGCTAGAAGGACAGCAGGATTCAGAGGGAGGTAAGGCCTGCTGTCATCAGACAATCTTACCATTGCCGAATTGTTCGCCGAGACGTGCAAGGTAATGTCTCTCCTCGGATTCATTTTGATTAAATGAAAGAGCATAGTCCTGAGAAAAGGAGCATCTGTAAATGGCGAGTCCGATATGAGCACCCTGTCAGAAACTAACCTGGCGATCTGAGCTTTATCCCAGCCGGCCTTGACGGCAAGGTATGTGATATAAGTCTCTTGTGGCGAGCTCAGGATTGCCACACCAACGACAAGTCGCTTGTAACATGCGACAACGGTGCACCGCTCAGGAGAATATTCTAAAGAATCGCTGACTGATCGGAGAATGAGCTACACAAATTGGAGGTGGGAAGAATAACCCATTCACCATCTATCCCCGTCCAGAAGACGCGCTGCAACAAATCATGAATCTGACCCAGGTGACATGCCTGAAGAGTACTGTATGTTATTGGTGACAAGGACTCTATTGGCTGTTGTCGCCCAGGGCTGTTCAGGTTCCGTAAACCATCCTCATGTCAGTTTGCATCTATGATCAATAGCGAAAATTTCGTACTGTGCCAGCCTGTAATGATCCCGAATGTCTCTCATGAGACTCATCCAAGGAGTGATTGTTTCCCAATCGACGGCGATCAGGCCGGGCAGTGTAGATGCCCTGGTACCTTGTAAGCGTGACAAGAGTGAATTTTCAAATGGGGTTGTTTTGATATCTTCGAATGCGCGAACAACATGCGGTTTCGGACTTATTTTGTCTGGCATCGGTTGGATTGCCTGCAAGGAATCCACTGGGGCCCCAATGACTCTCGGGGTTATATGGTTTCGGCGTCTCTCCTGAAAGTTTCCTAAAACGTTGAGGGCCTGTTTTTTGATTTGCTGGTGGTGTCAGATATATTCGCACCTGCGACAGCTTCAACTTCCGAAGGAGGAGGGCGGATGTGGTGTCGTGCGCACTCTCGCCACCGGGAACGAGCAGCGAAGATACCTCAGATCGCGTAAGTGGTCTGAGATAAGAGCCCTATCAACATTCTTTCAGTCCTGCTGACAGGAACCAAAAGAGATCTCATATCACCTCTTCATCGCATTCCGCCTCTTGCTCTTGTAATGATAGTCTGGCTTGTAGGAAATCGGGAAGCAAATTCTCCATGGTTTCATCGAAGGCATGTTCATCTTCAGCGCGAAGATTTCCACCAGGAGGATAAAGTAACGGATCCAAAGATAGAGTAGAAGGCTGTTTGACAAGCTCTGCGCTGATCTTTCTCCTTCTCTGGTTGGTATTCACTTTCTACACAGGTTTCAGTAACTGTCCTGTGGACGTATCTATTCCAGGCAATGAGCTCACCTTGAGCTTTCGCCGTTTCGGAGCTCGATAAGATATGTCTGTGTCAGATTCATTGGAAGACATCACTGCAAATCCACTCCTATCGAGTGAAGGACAGCCTTTTGCACACCGATGCTGCCAATCGCACTGAAAACGTAGACGCCGTAGTAGGGAGAATGTGGGTCGTGGGAATGTTTTTACAAATTGATTTGGCAAAAGGCAACTCTGAACAACAGGCAAGCAATACATCGCTATCATGACATGAGGAGGACGAGGTGTAAGGACGCAAAAGGTGGAGAATTTCCTCCCTCCATTGAACAGTGATAGATATTTGGGTATCAAGGATTTCGTCCGCGGACCACAAGACCTGCATCCCAAGTGCCTACAATCCACCCGTCCTCCACAAGTGAATTCTTGATCGCGGGTTTCAGAACAGCCACCTTGTTTACAGAGTGAGAGCCTTTCCCAGTGATGATCTTGAGAGGTTGGCCTACACATGAAATGGGACAGAGGGGGAGGCAGAATGGGCGAGTGAGGTCGACTTGGGATATATGAAGGAGACATACTCGGGGAACATTTGAACTCTTGTAGGATTTCTTTGACTATAATCACCGCCTCGGAAACAGTTGTTCCGTGAAGGTCAATTTCGTCGTACTTTCCCGTAGAGATCCTTAACGTAAGTAGTGAGTAAGGCGGAAGGTCAGAAGAATATATAGAAATCCCTCAAACCTCTTGGATTGGACCATAATACGTGCATTCTCCAGTGCCTCTTGCTTTGCCATTTCCTGAAACTCTCGTGCCTCACATACCCAATCAACGATAAAGCATTAACTACACAGAGTGCCACCAACCTTTTCCGCGTAGTAAAAAGCAATCTCTCCTCCATGCGATTTCTTGTCACCTCGCTGCCACATCTTGGCGGCCTGCTTTAAGTACTCTTCTTGCTTGCGTCGATGCTCCTTGATCCTGTTTTGCGAATTAGATAATTCGCCAACATTGCCCTTGCCGACCTTGCCGTAACCATTCCCACTGCCCTTGGGTTTGTAACCATTTGCACGTGCATAAGCCGGTATACTTTGGGCTAAAGGATGAGGCTCAATATCAGGAATCTTGCGCATGGGGACCGACTGCCATCCATCTGTATCAGGAATACTACCACCCTTGGATGTGTTCATTAATGGCGAAACCGGGGGTGGTGGCTTAAGTGGTAACTTGGGCGTGGGAGGGGAGATAAGTGGGAGTGATTTCCGTTTGCTGGATGTGTCTGTTATGACAATTGGTGAGGATGGTGACCTCTGCGGAGAGAGGTGGTAGATGCCTAACTCCCATCTGCCCGAGGAAGCGTCGGAGTTGAGTTCGCGGAGGAACTTGACCATATCCAGGACATCTTCGCCGCGTCCATTCGTCGCTCGGATGCACAGTTCGGTCTCATATATGAGACATGATCGTTGCTCCGAGTCAAGAGGTTCGTATTCTGGGAAAAGAATGTCAAGTAGACTGAAAAGCATCCTAAAATCGATGTTGGAGTCGCGAAGATTTTCAGCCTCGCATAAGGATTCAAGAGCAGCGCAAAGCGCTTGATACGGCGTCGCGTATTCAGGGGAGTGCAGAAAAGAAAGGAAGAATGAAGGGGGATGAGGAGGAAGATACGTTGCAATATGGGTTGCAATAGATGAGACCTGAGTCCAAAGATCGGGCAGTGGGGGCTTAGTTGTGGAAGCTGACTTCTTGTGCTGCGGCTGCCGGTGGTTTTGTTGTCTAACGTCAATGAGGGTGATCTTGGTTGCACGACTACGCTTTCGTTTGCTTGAGGACGCAGTGTTATGTGTTTTTCTGGTTCGAGGGGTGACGACCTCCCATTTGATATCTTCCTCCTTGAAAGCACTATCATGATCGTCTAGAGCACTCACTCCGCGCTCCTCCAACTCCCGTATAGACTCTGCAGACAGGACGCTCCCAACGATGTCCCACATGTCTGTCTCCCTCTCATCTTTGTCCGCCTCTCTCAACGCTTTCTTCAAAGTGTTTATGGGGGCATCTGGAAGTGCAGCCTGGAGGAAGCCCAACGGAGAACTGAAAGAGTGGTCGGATGATCCAGACGATGTCCGAGAGCTGCCTCCAGTCGTTCCACTGAAACCGAAGTCTTGCGAGCTAGTGGTATCTTCGGTGGGAGAAGTCAAGTTCAGGTCTGAAAACTCAGAGAGCTGGGCAGTCTCTGCGTGGGTAGCCAGTTCTTGGAGGGTGCGGCGGAGCTGGTTAACTTGCGAAGCTGAGGGCTTCAAAAGCTTTCCATCGCTATCAGATTCAACTTCAGCCAGTAGGGCTGCTAAGAGGGTTGAATCTAACGGTGGGCAGAACTCTTTCTGTAGGCAGGATCATTTATGGAAAACAAAGTCAGACTGGCAAAGCTATACCTCGAGCGTTTGAAAAAGCGTGGACATGGTTACTCCAACGACACAAACGTATATAGTCCGGGAGTAGTAGCAAAAAACCGAGTCTTTCGATGTATAGAGTGGAGGTTGAAAGTATAACAGGATGACAGGAGTTCCAGGACAACCAGAGAGACTACGCAGCTTGCCAAATCAATCATACCACGTGATCCTGGACACGTGTTCGTAACTTGAAGGCAGAGCGGATTGTGCATTGTATATACGTTGTATATGCCTTACACCAACCTCAGCAGTCCTACTTTGACCTCCAAACCTTTACCATTAACAGCTGCTTAAAGCAGTTATTGTACTCTAGATATGTTGTTCTACGCATCTGTATTGGCCTTTGTTCTCTTGTTTGGGCTTGGTAGGTCCACTTTGGCAGGGGTGAGCGGTTATTTAACAGGATTTGCTCATATGGTTGCAACCTCAGTGTCGTATCGCTACCGCGAGATGATCCTCCCGCGCGTTCCGGAACGTGTTAGGTCTCTCTTCCCCAGGCTGCGCCATTATACCCCTCTTTCTACCTTCTCGGAACAAGTCAACGCCGGGTTGAACTCGTCTGCTTTCGACATTGAGGCCAACATTCGGAACGGTGACTCTAGGGCTGGTTTAGATGAGCAGGGCACGCAAGAAGTCCTTGAAATTATGCGCAGGGAGCGCGTGAAGTGAGTCCCTTAACTTCGCGACGCCATACAAACTGACAACTCCTCTAGCTTTGATCAGGCAAGGCTGATTCGCCACAATCGTATTCTCGCAATGAACGGTATCGATCCCTCTGGTTTGTTTTATCGTCCTTGAGGCTCTTCAGCTACTGATGCGCCAACTCAGGGATGCCTCTGGACTCGAAAGCAGTCACAAGGTTGTGATCCCGGTTTCCTGAGATGCGATTCCCCCTTCCCTCAACACACCAACGCCATTCCTTCTTCACCCTTATGTCACTCCTTCGTTCTAATTGTTTCTCAATCTGATCTTTGTGCATTCTTTGCTGCATTTATTGTATAGTATTGGTGGAAGATTCGAATCGATCATCCTAACTGGGACAACATTCTTGGCCTGTTTCCTTGAACGCTCACCCGGTCTGCAAAGACCGACCCAGGGAAATGGCCTCGAATTATGTCCGTGTGACCGCCCTCATCGTCTAAGCTTCCGTTTCCCACAACTCATAATCATGGCTGGGGGTATCTCAACTCCAACATGGGACATCAATCTCTCATTTCCTCGGTTGTCATAGTGCAATGTCAAGGTCAAGATATTTTAGGACAAGGCTATGGGACAGCGACGCTGTCAAGACAATACTTCCGAGATATGCTCGTAAGTATGAATATGTCCTAATTTTATGCGTTCAAGGGATCGCCGCCAAGGAATATGCTATGCTTCGTGGGTTAATTCATTCCTTGATAGCTTATAAGTACTACACACTCACTACGCTTCCGGAGGCGGGAATGAACCGCTCGAATTTACGCACCAAATCCCGAACTCGCGTCTCCATCAGACCTGCCATAAGCTCATTCATCCGATGTCGGAAGAAACCTAACTGCACATTGGGTTTACCTACCCGGGCCCAAGGCATCTTTGGCACAAAGAAGGGCTCTAACGAAATGTCGCCTAGTTGTAAGAGAAGACCCAACAAATCCAAGGATTCCGGAACCTCCCCATCTGAGAGCACACTAAGAATCTGCATATGTTTACTACCCTGCAAATCGCCCAAAGCATCGTGATGAGCCTGCGCAGTGCGTTGGACAGTATATGTCCTACAACATACGGAGAAAGGTCTTCTCGACGATCGACCAATGACTAGTAAGGTTCAGAAGCCCACCGATTTCGGCTCGGCACGGCCGGCAGCGGTGCTTGATCGGTCAGCCTGCCAAAGATGGGACCGTCATCAATCGTCACCCTCCGGAGTGACAGTTATTGCGCAGAAAACTAATGCCAATCGCCATATCAATGTCCATATATAACGCGCAAGATCTGGAGGGGAAACGCTACCCAAAAGTATGTAGAGATTTCACAAGCTAACTTACTCAAGGGTCACCCCCGTGTTTCAGGGTCATCTGTCTGGACATTTGCAATCGCGGAGATCACACCAAAGGCATGGCGCGCAGAGCGCTCATCTCACTTGAGTGACTGGACTCACCGACACTCTTCCCCATCTCAGGCGCCCACGTAGACCGCAGTACCGCAGTATTAGACTGGCGGGTAGGTATGGTAACTAGGTCTGCGACACGTTCTGTTGTCCTCCCCATTCTGGTTCCTGGCCAGTGTTTCTGTTGGACTTGATTTAGACAACGACACGACCGCATACGATCGGAATGAGTGTGATAACGATTCTGCCACGCCCAGAATGATGTTTGCCACCGGAAATAAATATCTCAAACATGAGAGGCGAAAACATCAAATGGGGCTGAGGTTTCCCCTCCGCCTCAATGTTTTAGAGTCCGTCTTATAAACGTGTTGCAGCAGCATATTTGTAGTTATCGGAAAGGCATCTGGCTTCCTTCGGATTTGGTTCCGACGGAAGACTTCAGTTCAGATGCTGCCCTTCTCTCGTTACTTGGAAAGGTGTATCTTATCGCCCCAACATTCAGCACTCACAAAGCCTTTTACAGGCTGATTCGAATTTTTATCGTGTGCTCACTTGTGAGAAGTATCCCGTAGCCTATTCTGCGTTTACTCAATCGACCCGACCCGCACCAAAGTAGCCATAAACGTGCATTGCTACTTGCGGCAGCTGGTAAGGATCCCAAGCACCAGCATGGTTTGAAGATTCGGAAATGAGTTTGGCCGCATCCGTTGCCTCGTACCCCATTCATCCTTTCAATTCCCTCAAACGCTGATGCTGAGTAAGAGAAACGCAGATCTGTCTCATGGGATAGGCCTCGTCGTTAGCTCGGTAGCATGATTCCATTTGGACTGTCGTTGGTCTGGGTGTGTCCAAGCATCAGCCAATGACCATCCGCCTCCATTCGCTAGCTGGAGATTCGAAATCTCTGATGCGAGTGGCCTTGCAATCGCCATGAGGGTCTCTCCACCCCCCATTGCCGTCTGATCAAGAAGCCTGCCAAATTACAAATTCGACGATTATGGCAACTCAGATTGAGGAGAAACGATGAGTCGGTGAATTTCATTTGACTATGAGAGATCGATTTACAGCTAGCTCATGGGATGCAGCAAATAGAGAAGATTTAGGATGAAAACCATGTAGATCAACCATGAAGACAGCTGATCTTCTCGGTGGAAACTGTATTTGGTAACAAGACCGTTATCCCTTTTCATTTCTTTCTGTGGTAGCAAATGCGTTAGGTGTGGCTTGCAAAATTCCATCCTCATGATGGAGACGACTGCTTTGGGTTAAGATCCTAAGACGCGAGCCAAGGGCTCCAGACTATAGGGAGGGTGGTGGCAGGATCAAGTTGATGTACGATGCACAGCCAGGGTAACAGAAATCGCGACTGATCGTTCAAAGGAGGTAATCTGGGGGACGCAATTGACATCGATCGACTGGGTGCTGAGTTTTGCCCGAATCTGTTCGTGGTCTACCATACCGAGCCTGATCATCGCATGACCGGCCCTGCCTGAGTCTTGCAACTACATTGAGGCAGCTCCGGAAATATGTAAGCGATACGCCAGTGTGGCTGAGCGTGTGGTGATAAAGTTCGCTTCAACGTCGAATGATTACAACCAATGATTCGACAAATGACTTGAATTCGGAACATGCATGCTTCAGAGAGGCAATTCCATCCCCATCTAGGTTGATGTTGAACTTGGATGTGGCGGTGCGGCAGGGGCTGTTGGCAAGCAGGGTCAAACAGGAGCACTGACGTTGCGGTTACCAAAATGAAACGGTATCCACGGTTGACAAACCACTCGACATCATTGCACGAAAAAACCATCACAACGACCACCACGTCGACCTCAGCAACACTCCCTTTTCTTTCTGCCAGTTAGGATGGTAGTCACCCGCAAAAAGCCTTCGGCGCCGGCTCCGCCAACCTCTCGTACGAACTCAACACAAGCCTTGCCTCGCGCTGTCAACGCTAAACCGACCCATTCAAATCTCTCCACAACTTCAGACATCCAGTCAGACTCGACACAACCTCCCGGCAAAGACGTACGTTCTTTGCTCTTATCTTGCTCTACCACAGACAACATTGATTCTCTATGTAGGCGCCAAATGGTACTCCCAAATCGAAAACCAAATCCCGCAAGTCGAGAGCAAAGGTTCCACGCACGCGAAGGAGACGGTCACTATTAGACCGCTTATTCTTCCTTTTCTTGACTACATTCGCGGCGTATGCCCTCTACACCTGCCCCTCCGATACTAATCGTGAATCCCCAGTCTGCCGCTCCCTTGCAACATATCGCACATACGTTCTTGAACCCTACGTCATCCCGCCCATTCATGCCGCAATCACCCACCCTGCCGTCATCCAGCCCTACGAGAAATATGCGAAACCTGTTTATCACAATTACATTAAACCCGTGGCACCCTATGCTGTTGCCGCCCAAAGACGAATAGCCCCTTACGTCGGCGCCACGACGCGCTTCTCCAAACGTACATCAATGCGCGTATGGAACGGGGTTATCAAGCCTTACTGGACACGCGCAGTAGTCCCAAGGTACACCCTCTACATTGAACCCCTCGTTTACAAGTATACTTCGCCGATTATCAAGCGAGTCAAGTACTATAACCGCCAAGCGGAGCCCTACATACGGGCCTTTGCTCACCACACATCCGTCTACGTCCGCAGGACCCAGAAGGATGCGCTGGTTGTTTACAATCGGGTCAGGCCTCATGCTCTTCGTGTGTATGCTGCTGCGAAGCCCCATGTGTTACGTGTCTACGCTCAAGTCCGGCCCCATTTGTGTCACGCCTTTGATGTCGCGCAATCTAAAGGCAAATACCTAGCCTCTGAAATCGTGGCGTTGTCGCAAATTGCTCTGGGGCGTGTCGGAGACCTGCGAAGGCAATTTGTCGACCCCCATGTGCTCAGGATTTGGGAAAAAGCAGTGGAGAAGTCAGGATCCTCCTCCGATAAAAAGCCTATGGCTACATCTGCCACAACATCTACCTCGCGGGTTGCTGCATCCCTTGATGATATTCCCGATGTGGATGTAGATCCTAAGGGTGCTACCGTCGAAATGGTATTGCAACCCACGGCTATCACAGCTTCGACCACTGTTGAACCAATCCCTTCATCTTCTGTCACTTCCGATGTCATCGTCGACTCAACGGAAGAGCCCGAAACCCCGGATGTACCCACCAACCCAACTCCCGCTTCAACGCCTGAAGAGACCCTTGAGAAGGCTGCTAGTGTTGCAGAAGAAAGTGCTGCACATGCGAGCGGTGTCATTGGGGAGAGGGAGAGGGAGATAAAATTGACCGAGGGTGAGCAAGTCCCTCTTACGCCCACACCTACTCCCGCGGAAACCTCTGAAACCTCCACTATCACCGAATCTTTCGTACCCGAGGAATTGCCCTCTCAAACTCCTGTTGTCCAACAATTTGTTGCGGAAGCTGCCGCTGCTGCGCCGGAAGGAGAAAACTTGGATGAATTCTTGCGAGAGATTGGTCTGGATGAGGAAGAGAAACCTCCCGAACCAGAGCCAGAGGTCGTTCTTCCAGTTCAAGAGGAAGAGGATGAAGAGGCTAAAAAGGCCGCTACTGCCGCGAAACGCGCAGAGATTGTTGGTCGACACGTGCGCTGGCAATCGGAGTTGGACACGCTTGTGAAGGATCTCGAGGACCGTGTGAAGAAGGAGATTGAAGCTATCCGTAAGGAGGCCATTGCCCACATTGGTCGGCTTCCCTCGGATAAGGGCAGTTCCACTGCTGATGGCAAAGGTAAAGAAGTCATTGACAAGGTGCAAAGCGATGGCGAAAAGCTTCTGAAGGGTCTGGAGGCTTATGTCAAGAACCTCAAGAGCCGCTCAACCGCCAAGGAAGAGCTGGAGAAAGAGCTGGAGAAGTGGGATAAGGTTGTTGATAAAGTTGAGGGCAAGTTCAAGGATGTTATTCGGAACATCCAGGAGGAGGTACATGAGTGGTATGTTGGCATCAGGGAGAAGGAAACTGGTGCTGTGAGTATTCTATGTTCTTCGGTTTACTCTGCTCTATTGACGAGCCCTATTCCAGGCTCTAGCCGCCGCTCGTGAAGTCAAGTCGGTGGCAGACCGAGCGCAGGCAGACCTTGGCCTTGATTATGCTTGGCTGGACGACGTCACCTACAATGATTGGCAGAAATATCATGATCTCATGAGGAGTAAGCATTTTTTTTGACGGCTTTCCAATATGTTTCGTTCTGACTCCTTTTAGCCTATGAACGCTTCGACCAAACCGCTCGCTCCTTGCAGAATGGCACTCACGCAAATGCTCCCGAAGACGAATTGATCCCCGTTCTCAACAACTTGGACCGCGAGGTGCAAGATATGATCGCAGGGTTCGCGGTGAAGATGAATTCTGTGGTTAGAGAAGGCGACCAATGGTTGAATGGTCCTCATGCATCTGAACCCGAGCCTGAGACTGATGAAAATGAGGATGGAGACTGCGAAGAGGGCGAGGAGCCCCCGGTGTCCATTCTGCCTATCTCCCCTGGTCCAGCTGTGGAAAAGGTCGATCCAGCGAACGTTGTCATTGGAAAGAGCGCGGAACAGGTTGAAAAGATGGCCGCCCAAGCGGTTGTTGATGGAAGGGTCGAACTGTAATATCAGGCTTCTCGATCTCGTTCACTTTTGCACTTGACATTGATGTGTAAAGCTTCGTTCCCTCGCAAACCTTTTTCTCTTAGCTCCTTCACTCGTTTATATATATGCTGAATGGCTTACATACTAGGAACATCTTATTCGTTGCGCATACATACACCTATTTTTCTTTTTTTTCCCTAATACATATACCTGTCCAGATTGATGGCTTGCTTTTTGGCGTCTGACGTCATTGATAACCTGAGGCCTGATCCAAACTCGCAGGGGATGGGTACAAGTCTTCCCGTAACTATGTCGTCCAGCCACCGGACCTATGGTCGAAAGTCCAGGATTCGACACGGTGCAACACGACAGCGCATTTTGGATGGCTTCTTGGACACGAAATTCCCTTCGCCTGACCGGATTTCGGACCCTGAGCGTAACATCAAACGCTCGGAGCTGACTCGGCGGTTACTCAAGAACTCTGGGCATTCTCTAACACAGGGCACGGAGACTGTAACAATGCTTGCATCGTCTTCTAGCTTGGCTTTTATGGAGTCAGGGGTCCGCGAGATCAGTGAATCGGACACTATGTTTCCCTCTCAGGCTGCGAAATCCGGAGTCTTCAAGCCAGGCACTTCGAAACCGGTATCAGATCTTCCTGGAGACCAACCCCCTCCGGACCTTCCTGATGCTCTGGACGCTACAACCACCACTTCTGGTCGAGACTCGGCTAAACAAGGCGATAAATCCGCGCAGGCTCGTACAAGTTCTCGTGCCCTTAAGGAAAATGTGCTCCCGAAGGCAAGCCTCTAGCGGACGTTCGCGTCGAGTTGTCTGACCATCACATCTGCCGCCAGGCTTCCGGAAAGAGGTATCTATCAGGATTCGAGGCGCATATATCTACCTTGGGAATTAAGAAACTGCGTCGCCCTGTGCTTGCTGGTCCATTCGCCTCCCGTCCTTCCTCCCCGTCAATTGCCTCATCCAACCATTCAATTAAACTGCAGAACGAGGCAAAGCCTGAGAGACCCCTGCGACAGGTCCCTCGCGTAGCGCTTATGCAAAATCTTTCCGATGGACGTTTAAACTCGAACACTACTCGGGCTCTCCAAGGGACAACCTTGAACACCAATACAGTTCCTTTTGCTAATGCGCAAAGTCATCACTGGGCTAATTCAACAACTGAAAACGCCGCTGTTACACCACTCGTGAGCCATCGGGACCATCAACGCCGACTACCTGCATCGACAACACGGCGCTCTCTGGCTTTCTTTGAGTCCCCTTCGCCCATTCCTGCGCTGCTCCACAAAGGCCACGCCCTAGACAATGGCAGTAGTCCTGACAATCCACTCATGATGCACTTAAATTCCTACCCTGATCTCTCTGGTGATTCGGAGACTTATTTTGTGTCAACAATGGAAGGAACCGTGGACTTTAACCGGTCACCATCTCAGATGAGTATGTATGCCGTTGACCTCGATCTTGATCATGGAAGGGCAGATATCTTCAGACACATACGGGGAAGGTCGACTCCTCACCCCATTCGTGGGCCTGTGTATCCCCCTGTTTCCCCGCTTCTTACGTCTGGCGGCAACGGTGATGACGCAAAGACGAAGGGGAACACGGACCACGACTGGACCACGAGGACGAATTTGTATTCTCCTTGGATCAGTGACAGTATCATCTCGCCCCCCAGCTATCACGAGCGCCAGAGGAAGAAATTTAAGCCGGGAAATAAAGCCACGGATAATTTAGAAGATATGGAGCTAAGTACGCCCCGTGTTCATTTCGCTAATTTAACTGCCTGATATCATCCGTATTAGCTCGTCCCTTATCTCCAGTAGTCACTGTAGCTAGGGATCTCACTTTCTTACATGGCATCGTGGACATAGCCACCGATCCCACGAGAACCAAGGAGGGACGGTCAAAACACAAAACGCCGAAATTACAAACGAGATCGGGAGTCACAAGAGCAAATACTAACGATATCGAAGCCACCCATAACGCCGAAGGCGATGAAAGAGAGGAGAAAACGAAGGCAAGGTTTAACAAGACTGGCTCGCCTCGGGATCGTAGGACCCTGGTCACTAGGAGAACGTGGAGTGGCACAGGTATTACTGGAAAGAGAAACCACACTGAACCCATTATTCAAGGTAGTGAACGTCCCACGCGAACAAATAGTAGGACTATGGCTCAAACGAATTGGGTGGAGCTGCCTGAACCTGAACCGACTGAGGACTTGAGACAACCATCCAGCATCTGCGAGAGCGGGCAACGGACAAGCGAGTTTCATGGGGATGAAGCCTGTTCCTGCTGTTCCTCAGACGACGAATTAATGCTTCGTTCCCACTCCCACTATGACTTGGATGCGCGGGGGTCGGAGTGGAAGATTGTTGATCCACCTTCGCCGGTGGTGAGAGGATTGAGAAGGGCAAAGCGACAGGAGGCATTGGGTGTAAGAGGAAAAATTAAAGGTAACAGTAGGCAGGGAGGTTCAACTTACAATCAGGAGTGTAGGACAAGGAGCGATGTTGACGACGATGAACTTGATTTGCTCGGGACATTTGTGCTGGGGAAATGACGATATTCCACAATATTGCTTTTGTTTCACGCTAACTAAACGATTTTGTGGCAACATTCCATCTCATCTCTGCACTCTTGTGCTGGGCCTGAGAGGAACGAATAGAAACTAAATCAATCTCTGCTGAAGCTCCCCTGGACCCATTTCCTTTTCAGTTGATCACGAAACATACACCCCGCCCTTGAATATTGATATGGCGACCAACAAGAAACCAAGTGTCCGTGTGATGCGATCTCATGAAAGCGACTCCAGGACTCATTTTGGTATTTCGCACTGTTAGTAATCTATCTGCCTCTATCTATCTGCCTCTAACTAGTCGCTCGACATTACGGAGCAGCCCCGCCGCGATATTTTCTCTAGCATGCTTATTCGGCTGCGATTCCCGGCACATGGACGCCACGTTCTCTCGTTATCCATTGTTGCTGTTGTTTTCGGTTCGAGTTGGGTTAATTCGGACCACAAAACTTCAAAGAGATTATGTAAAAGGGTGAAATCGTGCCTCGTTACCCCTGTATCAGAGTTATTGATTGATATGTAATGGATTCTGCCGGCCGGTGCATGCAAGCTTGATCAGGATTGACAGAGGCTGGATTCACGGTCTAAACGTTCATGACATCATATCAAATTTGGGAGTCCTAATGACGAGTGTTATATAAACTTCCATGCACATATCAGAATGGTGTTTGGACAACTTGCTTCTAAAAGGTGCGGGCTGGAACCCGCTAGCCACGCTGGGCTATATGCTCAGGGATTTACTAACAACTGAAACAACTGGATCCCTGGACCGCTGGAATAGAGAACCAAGGTGGTTTCAAAAGACGCAGCATTCGAGGGGGCGGCACAATGGTTGAAAGCCGAAGGGGTACTCTGACCGGGCGCCGCGATTACTATATTTAATTCTATTCGCTTCCGCTGACCTCGTTCGTCCACAGCATTCGTAATTTTGTGGAAAACCGACGGAGCCACACCCTTTGGTTTGGGCGGTTAATATTTGGCGTTGAGCACCGGAGAGTTATCCAGCCCTTTCTTGGTTTAGGGTGTTCGGGTTCATGCGGTCATCCTCTTCGAATATCAGATTTCAGGGCTGGTTGGATCAGGTGACTTCATTTAATTGACGCCCTGTTCACGAGATCTTCTTGATAGAGCTTGCCATACTTATCATGCTTAGCACCTCTGGAACAGTATCCGTTGAATAAGTGGGAAGATAATATCCAACCTATGAAGTATACGTAAACATGCAATTAGAATAACTGATTGTCAATGCTGTGTGATTGGTGGACTGAAAGGAGGATTGATGGTATGCTTCGTTCCTCATAGCCACAGCATCGGGCTGAGATCCTCGGACGATTCTCTCAGGCTTAACTTGATGTAACATCAATCAAAAAGCCCAGTTGCAATTTTCGGTTGTCAATTCATTTGACCCCATAACAGCCCCTAACCCGAATGCCCTTTTTGGGACGAGACAAGCAGACAATGGCCGAAATCAGAACTGGTCCATGGAGATGCTTGTCCATATCACTGCGGACCTCAGTATTTTGTTGAAAGTGCGGGGGACAGTCATCTAGTCCTTCATTGCGATCTGATATTCAAGCGCTCAAGGCTACAATGATGTGCCTGCAAGAGCTGCATTTACCCCTGGCACATGTATTGTGAGACGCAGGAAATGCTGTTTGCGGTTTTGAACTCGTGAATTTTCAGGGGGTATTGTGAGGGAGCCCTGGAATCCACTAGAATTGGCCTTCCTGGCTTACACTTCTTTCAAGGTTCAAGTCCGTTGCACCCGGGTCATATTCTAAATAGTGAGGTCGTTAAAGTCTCGTAAAGATCTTTAGCCTGACGATTGGTAACCGCTGATACCCTAGCAGGGGTGAAATCGAAAAACTCAAGGAGGGAGATCAATGTTGTCGGATCAGTCGCTATCTCTCCGACGACCACGAAAGACAAACAAGTTACTCGAAGCTAAGCCTGGCAGAACGGTGAGAACTTGAGAGCGTGTCCAATGTTCTTCACGGATAGGGACCCTCCCGAGTCGGAACAAACGCCGACAAAGTCGATGCATAACGCATCAATTTTGGAGACGTGTGAAGGGTGACTTGTACTGATCAGGTAAAACCAGGGTCTTTGCCATGGGTGTTGGGGCGAGGGGTTCGAAGCATGTCGGGTAAAACCAAGAAGACAAGGGTTTATCTTTTGCTGGAGATTACCGTGGACTTGATGTTAATCCTTCACTAGTCCGTGATGCGCGTGTCAAGCTGTTTCAGACATGCCGACATCCTCTGAAAGGTAAGTTCAAGTCTCATTTGCGGTTCACAAGAAATAAGGGAATACTAGGCGGACGGCGTATAAGCGAAGCAGGGACCAGATTTAGACCAAATAGACCAAATATTCCTCCGCATTACGGGGCCGTCGGTCGAGAAAGCGAAGCGGTAGATCGTTATGTGACAACAGGTCAAAATTACCCAAGAGTCGGAAGGATGTTAAGATAGTGCTCCTAATGTCCAAAATTCTTCAGTCTGAATTCGCCTCAGCCGCTCTCCATTTTAGGTTGCTCTCATAGAAGGAAAGTAACTGGGGGTCCAATGTTTATTATTAACAAGATGGAAGGGCCGCATTGGTCAAGTCACACACCTTTTGCGGGAATCGGTACCGACAGATTGCACTTTTCTCTCGAATTTGCTCCCCGTTTTTTCTTTTGGTGACGTCAGAAAGGGCAGGAGAATGCATTCACAGGACGTACAAGGTGAAATAGACCACCAGACCTTCGTCTGCGCGTTCAACCGTGTCCACCGTATCAACAAGGTCTTCCCAGTTTTCCTTGTCCATGTATTTCGCCATGTCTTGAAGACGCGGTTGAGTTTCCTCTGATATCATCCTCCCCTTTGCCTTCTCCGCTTTCCGGGTTTTCTTGTTTCGAGTCGACTCTTCCTCTTCCTCATCAGAATCGACTCTTGTTGTCGATTTCCGGCCACGTTTCCTAGCCGCAGAGTTGGTATCCGATTCGTCGTCCAAAGCCACAGATTTACGGCCCCGCTTTGTCGCTTTAGGCTCCACCGATTTCCTCGGCTTTTTCTTAGGATTCTTCCTCCAGAATTCCGCCACGAGTTCTTTTGCGTTTCTGTGATCGATTGAGCAAAGTAAACATCAAATTTCGCCGACACACCCACTCGGTATCTCGCTCATCCACCCAACTATTCTCCTCTTCCCCATAACCTTTCCACTTCACGAGATACCCCATTCGACCCTAATAAGTGATGGTTTCACGCGTCATTTTTGGACTATCACCAATATTAACGCAGTGGGAGGGCGACATACCTCAGGAAAGGCGCCTCTTTTCGCGTCTAGGATTTCTTCAATCTCGTATTCTGACCCGTCATCTGCTCCAGCATCCGACCCGTCATCGTCGACGGCCTTCTCCTCTTTATCGACGTTCATGGCATTGTCATCTTCGGACTCGACTAACTCGGGTGAATGGCGGGCCATGGGGACAGGGGGTGAGTCAAGTGAGTGGTGATAATGAAGTACAGTCGTGTCCTGGGGGACCGTGTGAACAATGTTTGTGGTGCACAAACATCTATACAATTCCGCTGCTGGGGCGCGTGTCGACTCTCCTAGCTGGACCAAAATTTTACTACAAGACCTGGTCGCAGTCTATTCTTCTACGCGATAGGCATTCATAACCATGAAGGATAACAGCGAGCCGTCAATTAAGTATATTTGAGTACAAGTGATCGAACAGCAACATAAGTTGAGGGTCTATTTGCGACGACCTGGGCTGGCACTGCGGCCTCGAGCTCTACCCTTTTTGGGGCCAGATGGGGGAGGACGAACGAAAGCATAGTCGCATTGAATTGTTTGTTCCAGCAAGGTAGTTCCTGATGCTCCATCAATTGCGGCTTGCGCCTCCGCCATCGTCTCGTATTCGACGAGAGCGTATCCCTTGAGAGAAGGTCAACATAAGCTCCGAAACCGAAAAATGACAGGCTTACCTTCACATAACCCGTCCTCCGGTCAAGATTGAGGTGAAGATTCTTGATCTCCCCAAAATCCGAGAACTTGTCCTGTACATCCTCTTCTGTTGCTTCTTCGTGAACATTGGTAACGAGCACAATCCATCCTTCAACGGCTAAGGACACCGCTAGTCAGTTTGCTCGATCCAAATATGCGGAGTTGGATCTCGTACATCGTGCAGCCCTAGTATCTGAGGCTGTGGTCGTTGACTCAACTCTATCATATGTTGCATCGGCCGACGGTTTTATGTCACTGTCGCCTTCAGAAGGTGGTATATTAGAATGATAATTGAAAGTTTTAAAGTATTGACGAACCAGTATTTTGGAAACCCCTGCCTCTCCTGCGAATGGCACCTCCGGCCTCGACTAGTGAATGCGGGTGAAAACCGTGACTCAGACGCCGGCCGATATACGGGGCTTACCATCATCGATGTTCATTTCATCGTCGGACATGGCCAATGGCTTGTATGAAAGAGAGTACTATACCGTGGCTTGAGAGGGAGATTGAGATGTCCGGCGGTTGGTGTTACAGGTCACACCAGGCCGTTTTCGCCGGCCGTTCCGGAGAGTGAAACGGATGGAGTCTGCCGGGATCGCCAGAATCTGTGTTTTTTGCGGCAATCTTCCTGAGCCACGCTGGTACTCCCCGCTTTTGATTGTTGCGAGACCTAAATTTGTAAATTTGAATGGGAGTGGTATGGTTGCGAGCTTATCTCACTCCGAAGTTAGAGCCAATTGTCAACGACTCAAGTCATCAACAAATGGACGGTCGATGCAGTCCCGCGACAAATTTCACTCGCTTTTGTGACATGAATGGAAAGTGAAAATCTCTGGTCAATAATTTCCTTATGCACCAGAATCTGGAATCTAGATCACCATCCCTTCGTGCCTGGGTTCTATCTGCAGATTGAAATCTGATCCTTAGGGCTGCGTTCAACGAGCCACACCCTGAGGGTTGATTGATCCATCGGGGGGCTCGTGAGAGGGTCATCCCTTTCTTTCGTTTAAAAGCACACCTTTTTACAACTGTCATTTGCCTACACCATCCTTCAAAGCATCGACATTCATCTCGCACATTATCGCTATGCACGCCGTTCCGGTCATCAATCACCCATGCACTCTTTGCTGCCGCCCAACGTCTATGTGGTGTAGTCGCTGCCAAAGTGCTTGGTATTGTACACCAGAGCATCTCCACCAGGCAAGCCTCCGTCGCGCCCCCGTCACTCATAAGTATCGCTCACCCCCCCCTCGTAGGATTGGCCACGTCATAGAAAGGAATGCGTCCCCCCCGCCAATCAACAGAACAACGGCAACACGTCTAACTCGTCCGGCACCTATGGCGTCAATATGATTGCCACTCCGCCGCCCGCTGAGCCCCAGTATATTGCTGTTTCCGCTATCCTTTTCTCACCCGAGGAAGGTGAGCCCATCACGTCATGCTTCGCATTTAACATACTGACACTGCCTCAGAACGTCCCCGCATCATTACCGTCAATTGTAGACCCTCCCACAAACCCTCACAGGGCATGTGCCCCATCCCGATTGTCCAGAATCATTTCTCCGACGGTCAGCCCGAGGGCATCGTCTTGACACAGGGCCTCAACAGCGAACCCTTGCGTTTCCCACTCCATCTATGGTATTCTCCGAATGCGCTCAAGAAAGGTGCTCCCGTAAACCGTGCTATTTACCATATCACCTCGGGTGCCGCTCCCAAAGCTTGGTGTGGAACCGTCGTGGTCCTCAAGTTCAACGGCTCTAGGAGACAAGGCTATTCGGATGCTGGCTCCAACGATCTTCCTGCTCTATCGGCTTACTTCCTTGCATACAATTAACCCTTTCCCCTATCCCCCGGTTCTCGCCACTAACTGACGACGTCTAATTGAACGGATCACTTTCCCCCCGTGTTTTTGATCCTCAGCTGGTCCACCGGCCAGGTTCGACCCTAGAACCATTGGAAAAAGAACAAGCATCCGCCACCTCGTGCGCGTATGTTTTCCGTTTGTCTCATTGTAGCATACTTAATATCTCGATACCTCGCTGTCCCATGCTGTTGTCGACGCTCATGGTTATAATCATTCCAGATACACCCCAAGCTTGAATAGTCGCTTTCAGTGTTGAAAATTTCCCAAACCCCCCCCCCCCCCATTCTGGGTAATTGGACCACTTGAAACGAGTTGATCAAAAACTTAGCCACTTTTTGCTGTCGTTTGTACCCCTTTGCTTGTTTCATTGACACATCCGTCTATGACCAAATCGGATGAACTACTATTACCCAGAATGGACTTAATCATCATCAGAAACAAGGTTTGGAAGTTTGGGAAGCGAAGCGAGCCGGCCGGACGCTTGGGTGGTGCACGATGGTGGTTCCTGATGTGTCCGGTCATCGTTATGTCAACCACGTGTCAAGAAGAAATCTCTTGTGTGTCAACGATCCAAAGATCGTTGGTGAGACGGTGTAAAGACTGGGTTGTTTCCAAGTGTGAGCAGAGATGACATATGGTCGTTAGTCTGTTTCACTCTATTACAGGGTCCTGTCCCGTAACCTCCTGCATACGTAACAATCCTCGCGGCTGAATTACAACTTCCTTAGTAGCAACCGCCATTTGTGAGTCAGAAATAGTCAGAGTGGATGTTTAGTTGTTGCACTCCCGACTCAGATCTTTGGTGTCTTCCTCGGTGCGATCATGTGTTATAAATGCCTGCGTTCAGGATCCGGGCCGTTTCTTTCGGCAAAGATTTTTCGGAATGGAAGAGCAGTGGAAAAACTTCAAGTGCTGTGCGCTTGGTGCTTGGCTACTGGTGACGTACGGTGACCGGTGATCGTGTGTCTTCGTTGTGTGTACACCGTCAGTTTGACTTGTATGACTTGACTTGTATGACAGAATTTAGGATGGGCTGGGGCGGGGAACATCTGGACTCTGGAGCTGTCCAGATGTCTGCTATTTGGGCATCACGGAGAAACGCATTTCAATTAGCTCATCGTAGCCAAGAACCAATCCGAGTAGAACGCGTCCAGGCCTGGCCATGTGGTACTGCTAGGTCCGGAGGTGAAAATAACTGAGAGAAGGTTCCGAACATTCTCAATGTGACTTCTGTAAACCGTCTTACAGTTGGTGGGGCTTAGGTAATAAAGAAATCTACGCTTAATCATCGGTGACGTAAGCGAAGGATTGAGTTCACTTGTTTTGGTCATTCGTTGCAACTTTACCACTATGATATCGTTCTCATCCTTTCCTATCTCAAACGACTACGGCGGAGTCAATGGACCGCATCGCATGTATGACGTGTCCGATGAAGCTGAAATGGAAATCGACGATGATTACTTCGAGACCAGCGGGTCCAAATTAACCTGTCCTGGCCAATCGCTAACATCGTCACTGGCCTACATGCGGTAATCATGCCATATCACATAATCAATTATGTATTCTAATGCCAGTTGAGGTAGCGGTCATGGAACCTACGTGGATAATGAAGAAGTTATTGCGTCGGTCGCAGGGTCCATTGAACGTGTCAACAAACTAGTGACAGTTCGCGCAATTCGCAGCCGGTATGGCAGTTCTAATTGCAACGACGGTCATCACGCGGCATTGACGAAAGCATCCACTACAAAGGTACAATCCTGAAGTCGGTGACTTGGTGGTTGGGCGCATCACAGAGGTCAGTGCTTTCATTAATCACTGGAGCTCCTGCCGGACCATCGTCGCTTTCTCAACCCCGTACGTTATAGGTCCAGCCTCGGAGATGGAAAGTGGACGCAAACTCAAGGCAGGATGCTGTGCTAATGTTGTCTTCCGTCAATCTGCCAGGAGGCGTTCAGGTACTTCTCAGCTATTTTTAAACCTCTCATTCCTCATCGAGCTAAAGGTTGCTCTAGCGACGAAAATTAGAAAGTGACGAGTTGCAAATGCGAAACTTTTTTGAAGAAGGCGATCTCCTCGTCGCTGAAGTTCAAGCCTTCTTTGCTGATGGGGCTATGTCACTACATACCCGTTCCTTGAGATACGGAAAGGTGCCGCTGTCACGTCTCAAATTTCTGACGACATAATTCACCTCATCTATGTCAGTTAAGAAATGGACAACTGGTCACCGTTCCTCCCATGCTTGTCCGACGTCTCAAGTCTCACTTCATTGCTCTGCCGTGTGGAGTCGATCTTATCCTCGGTCTCAATGGTTATATTTGGGTTAGCAAGCACGTCAAGGAAGCAGAACAAGAAGGGGAGGAAGGATTTGATGCGGAAGGAGTTTACTCCAATGTCAATGATGTGTGTCATTCCATATAGTGTCCGGAATGGAGCCAACTCACCTCAATTCGTCACAGGATATTGACGAGGCTACGCGCGCAGCTGTATCTCGTGTCACAAACATCGTCCGAATCTTAGCATCTCACTTCATCCCGCTTACGGACACGCTGTTAATAGAGGCGTATGACTGGACAGTTGATCAAGAAGGTGGAGTGAAAGATCTACTTTTAGAAGACTTTGCCGATGCATTGGTTGCCTCGCTAGCACCTAGAGCCTAAAATCAGTTTGAATTCAACAACCCAGTACCCTGGCGCTTTCGCCCGTCTTGTCAAAATGGAATTGTCTTTTATGCAGCGTAGACACCGTGGATCCGATAGACTCGGGATAGTCGAAACCCCAGGCGATCTCCGGCTGTGCATTGTACTGGTCTGGTTCACTTCTGGAAATCTGCCTCGACGGATTTTCCAACAGATACGTGGGCAACCCCACAATCACCGATTGGTGAGGAACGAATGCCATTAATTAAAGGTCCGAGGGACTTCGCTGCTTTCAACCGTTGAAGCCGTCAGGGTGAAGTAGAATTAAGTTCATTTGGTAGGGGTGGGGCGAGAGCTTTTTGCTGACAGAATGCAGCCACAAATCACCCCTCAAGCTCCAACGGCAAGGATGCTAGACGCGCATCCCGAAGGTACTGAAAATATGTTCTAGAGTCCAACCTGGCCTAGCATCGCTATGCTTAAGGCAGCAAGTTGTTGAGGATCGTCTGCATCCAGGCAGCCCTAAGCTCCTTATTCTTGCTGCTAGATTCGAGCTGTCCGGGCATCATTGGTCCAGTTGGATTATTTGCAATCAGGGGCCGTTCTTTTTCACCTCGGGTCCGGAGCCACAGAGACCTAATGTTAAGCCCTAACGTTAAAGCTGGAGACTTCCGCGAGTCCAATCACTGGTAAGCAATAATCTTGCAGCTAGGGCTGACACTTCCCTGTGGTCTGATGTCCACTCTGAGGCCGAGCTCCCCATATCGACCCTGACGCCTGGCGCTACAACTTACATCGGCTAAATGGTATTCTGTAGACTTGGTGTGCAGAACCGTGCTCCATGGGACTGATGAGAAACAGCGACTTGGCCATCCAACGGACGGCCACCCTTCATATTTATCATTCCATGGAATCTGCTTCAAGTAGATTTGTCGTGTCGTGAGTGGTGCTTCTCATAAATAGACTATGTCACCTGAGACCTAAGCAGCCGCTAAACTCAGAGGAGGTATCACCTGCCTGCCACTCGTACAAGATGAATCACTGGGGCGGGGGATGGCACTCATTGCCGTCAGGCACCATCCTGACTTGAGGGAACATAAGCGGACACACTTGCTGCGGCGACATAGCCATTGTCCTGGGGCGACAAACCGACTTTAGGCGGATTTTGAGGCTATACCCGCTCCCAAATCCGTTCCAAACGTCAACATAAAAGTAATCTTGCCCGTTGGTCTGACTTGGCAATTACAGTGGATCCTTGATATTCTCATGTCGTTTGTCCCACGCATTCGCTTTTTTTCAGGTCTCCAGGAGACGCGCCTTGTTTCAGGATTTTGATTGAGGAATTACTGTGGCGCTTTGGCCTGCAACCCTTTTGGTGTTCACGTACTTACCTCTTTTCTTGTCCGCCTGTGGTTCCGCCCGGAACTTTGAATCAGCGGTCAAGTGATGCATCGTACAGCAACGTTATTCTTCGCTGTGTCGCGGCCTCTCCGTGAGCTTGAACAGGTTGTTCGGGTGCTTTTAAGAATCTGCACCACGTTTATTCAACTCCTCGGTTTTCGGACCGGTGTTTTTGTCCGTCTTTTGAGATTCTTTATGGTTAGTCTACGCAGTTATCCGGTGACAACTAGCTCCTAATGTCTCGACTCATTGCGTGGGTGAAGATGGCTGATGTGGTTCAATGCCGGGATGAGGACACAGTGTGTCCGCAGACTTGCCCTTCTTTGTTAAGGGATACGGGGTAAGCTGAAGATCTAGGAGCCGAACTCGCTGACCCTATCTGTGAACATTAGAGGAGTCTTATTACAATGTATTACAGCTTTTATCTTTGTTGGAACTTCGCTCCCGTTGACCCGGTGGCTGTATTGTTGAGAATGAGTTATTGAACCAGGGAACTGGGTAGCGGTGGTGTCACCAAATCTCGGCTGTTCAAAACCCTCACCCATTTTCCCACCTGCGAGCGGGATGGGTGAAGTCACTTGCGTAAAACTGTCCCCAGCATTCTCTGCGCTGGACTGGGGAGCTGGATTGGTGAGTCTTTTGATTGACCGTTCGCCGCGATGTTTGGATGTTAAGGATTGATAGGCGCTAGGGGATCAAGATACTTAGGTGAAGTAAAGGGACCCATGTGTGGCTCTGCTCTGAGAGCAGAAGCGGAAATGAACATGGGCAATTATCCTCAGTGTGTTCGTAGCCAAGTCCTCGGATTCTCGGAAGGTGGTGGTGCTTGTCAGCTGTGAATAAGACATGTAGGTTACAGCATTTGTGTTTCAGAAAGGGGTAAGAGCACAGGGGAGGAGTACTATTGGAGATACGTATGATCTGTATTCAGACAAGTTGCTGGAGTTTCAGGAAATCGGGAGTGCCAAGACCAGTAACCTGGAAAGAAGACGTCGATAAGCACCCTATTGTTATAAAGAAGCGCTAGACAACGCTTACAGGATCCCAACCAGCACCAGCAGTGAAACCTAATCATTATGGATCATCAGAATTCGGGACAAGGTTGGTAATGAAAAAATGAATTAATTACCTCGCTGACCACAACCAGGATTGGAACCTGCCGTGATGTCGTTAAAGCCAGTTGCTGCGGTGGAATAGATAAGTGGGTTGATAAAGCCTAGTGTCGATTTGCCTTGGGAAAGCCTGAAGTCGTTCAGGAGTGCGAATACACCCGCGACAGTCTGATTCGCGGGGTCAGTTGGTTGACATTTTCTACTAGGAAAGATGGCCCTACCGGAGAGCTGGCGCTCGTCCCTCCAACGGAGGCAACACGGCCACCAATGACAACCTGGAATCCGTTACCTTGCGCCGAAACATCTGGATACGCCCTGCCTGATTTGCTATAAAAACACCGATAGGTTCATTGGAGTCCTTTGGGGTAGCCAATCAGAATGACTTACTTGTACAGGCCGTCGAAGGTATTCCCAAGGCCGTTGACAAACTTCGTAACAACAGAGCTTTGATATGATGGAGTGGCGAAGTAACGGGAAAAGCCACCTCCAGAGAAGCTTACGGCAATTTCAGGGTTTACCCTCGTCGTTCCTCCAACAGTTGTTACGAACGGGCAGCTGGAAGAGCAGGGCGTTTAGGTAATTTTGTTGTGAAGAGCGGAGATGAGAACTCACGAGGCTGGGAAGGCGGGTTGGAAGAGCACTCGGTTAGTGCCGTCGTTTGTGAGACAATCACCACCTCCGACGCTTTAGGTAGGAATGTGAATTCAATATCTGGCGCGGAGAGAAAAAATTTTGATGGCTTACCCAAAATCGCCGCTGGAGAAGAAGGCAGTGACACCACGGCTACCGAGTTGGGCGAACAGATTACAAACGCTGACTGCGTAATCGAAAGGAACCTTTAATTGCCCAATCAGCCAGCGCTGTCCAAGTGTTGATGAAATCAACTTACGGTTTGTTCGTCATCGCCATAGGAGGTCGTAATCACTGGAGGGATAGAATTTTGCGCGAGGACGAAATTGAGCCAGTCGAGATAAGGCTCGTTGGTATTGGTTGGCGTTTGGGTGTCTGGATTGAATGGGGGAGAACCGCCCGTGCTGGAGACATGTCAAGGTATTGATGGCGTCGGCGGACGTGTTGGCGGACTTACCTCCAGTATGTGTTCGGTGTGGGAAACGACATTGCAGTGGTATATTGGATGTCTAGGTTGGCCTATGAAGGCGATCAGGTTACGAAAGAGATAGTTCTAGGGCCCGGTAGGTACTTCACTTACCTCTACACCGGGATCGTTTTGGTCATCACCTCCGCCGTTTACCTGGATGGTAGTAAAATTGAAGCCAACGGCGTCAGGACGGAATCTCTGGAAGAAGGTCTATGATATTCATCAATTTCATCAATTCATCTACGGTGTGTGCTACTGGCCTGGAGATCGGCACGGTTTCTGAATCATGCATAAGGTTAGTCAAGCATGCTAGACCGTAACGTTACAACGCACGCGAATTCTGTGTGAAAAGGTGAGAGTGGAGGTCCAGAACTAGAGAGAAACGTGACAAACCGTCCAGATAACCAGCGACACCAAGCCCATTTTGCGAAGCAGCTTGGGGAACGTAGTCAATCGTATTGTAAAGAGCACGAAGACAGCTTGGCGTAATAGTATTCGAGCAGCTGGATGGAACAGCGGCGTTGATGCCGGGAGTGAGGTCAGGCGATTTGTCTCCTATGGGTTTGATCTCAGGTTGCAAGAAGCTAGTTGCACGCATGGTTCTCATAGTGCCAAAATAGGTTGTGGGCGCAACCACATCGATATGGGAATGAAGTTCCCGAGGGAGCGAATACGACATAGTTCGGACGACCTTTTCGCCGGACTTGGGGTGGTGGAAGACGTTATATTTGGTTCCCAACATACGTTCAGCCTGGGCCACCGAGACACGGACGGTGATCCAGTCGCCACCTCCAGTACGATGAATAATACCATCTTCGGCAACGCCGTGGGCTTCGAGCCACGCTTCCACCGCTTCAGTTGATTCGGGACGGGGTCGAACCAACTCTTCGGTCTCTTCTTTGGAAAGGTGTTGACCATACCTATCAAATTTTCTTAGCTCAGCATCTGTTTCTGGAGTACACATGTGGCATACCTTGCGTGAGTAGGGTCACTAATTTCCATTAAGTTTTCAATGAGCTCGTCCATTTTATGTTGCTTGAGACCGATGCGAAGGTCGAAGACATAGTTACTGGGAGCCTCCGAGTGCAATTCCCAGCCCTTGGGAATCTCGACCCAGGAGTGCTTTTCAGCGAAGTCGTTCCATCTACGGGCTAAGGGGGTAGCCGCAACGAGATGTGTGAGGAGGAGAACAAAGGTAGAGCCCCAGAGCATGACGGAAACCGCGAGCGGGGTAATGAGATGGGGTGACGGGAACTGAACCTTTCCAAATCCTTCTGCGAAGGAGTATATAACTGATTTCTACGCCAGCGGTATCAGCACAACTATAATACCGAGCGTGGGTAGTAACTAAGAAGCGAATGGCGTGCGGTTCCATGCCTCACTAGAGCGCGTGGCAGTCATAAGCCTACCATACAATGAAAACCGGTTGAAACAGGGCAAGAGGAACAATAGAAGGCATGTGGTCGCATGGTCAAAACCCTTTTAAACACAGAAACACCCATGGATGGCATCGCATGGAGGCTTGTTCGGTCTGTGACTGATGGAGGGCGGGGTTCCAAAGTATGTGGTTGGACCAGAAGCAATATCGAGCTACCTTGTGGTTGCCAGAAGTTGAGCTTCTCGGGGTACTGAGCGCTAAAAATAAGCTGCTCACCATGTGCTACAAATGGCATGATTACAAGTGATGTGCTATAGATGACTGGGATGGCTTTGCAGTGTCATGCGAATTTTCTCAACCTTTTTGATATGGACCCGCGTGTTCAAATTTGGTTTTTGATAGGTGGATAGCAGGGCTCTTCTGTTTGGAGTAGTTGGGAGTCATTGATAAGCTGTTTGGACATGGAGGCATGTTACTAATTCGATAAGTTTGGAGCGCCAGATGGGTTCGATGGGAAAACTGCAAGGTCATGCCTGCTGGCTGGAGCTGCCACTGCCACGTTGAGCTGATTCCCTTTGGCGCGATCGAGAATTATATGTCTCCTGAAAGTAGTAATAATTTACTTGATGAGAGGTACGAAGTATTAGGCGCCAGTGTATTATTATCGGTTGGGTGCCCTGCCTTGGAGCATACTTCGCAAGCGACTTGAAGTTGTCATACTTGATGAGAGGTACGAAGTATTAGGCGCCCGTGTATTATTATCGGTTGGGTGCCTTTGCCTTGGAGCATACTTGAAGTTGTCACTCCGGTGACGGAGGTGATGTGTCGGGTGACCGTGCGTGGTGTAATGACATAATCACGGATCAGGCAATGGATCACGTGAATTCTCACAGCAAGCTCCAGAGCAGTGCGGGCGACTCACGAGCGTACAACTTACTAACACATTCTCCCTCACGTACGCGACGTCGACTGACCGAACGCTTGTTATCTGGTGGTTTATTTACCCAGATTCCTCGTTTCGAGGCCAATTTTCTTGAGTTTCTATCGTTCTCAAGTCCCCATGCAGGAAGCAGAGGAACAGGGTATGCCATAACCGCCGACGTTACAAGTTTTCTTATTGATATCATTTGTTCTCAGATACATGTCGTATTTGCAGCGCCCCAGCAGAACCTGATCAACCTCTCTTCCATCCATGCAAGTGTTCGGGGACCATCCGTTATATTCATCAGGACTGGTTGGTGGCGTACGCTCTTCCCAGGAACGATGGCTCACCTCTTCTGTGATAGTTTAACGACGTGGCTAGCTCATAGCAAGAAGAAGACTTGTGATGTTTGCAAACACCCGTATTCATTTACGAAGGGTGAGTATGTGACGAAATTTGTGGTGTCTACCTTAACTCTGCTTTCAGTGTATGCGCCTGATATGCCGTCCAAGCTGCCGACCATTTTACTCGCACGAAGGTTCTCGCAACACGCTTTCCTTGCCATCCTTTTTGTTCTGCGAGCTATAGCTGTGGCAATTATCTGGTTGGCGGTGCTTCCTTGGGTGACGGTATGGACATGGCGAATGTATTTTTCTATGGGTGAATCGGCGTGAGTCACTCATCCTTCGCTTTCTGATACATATTTGACAATTCTTTATCCAGGGCATGGTACATCAGCAATTTAGGGAAGCCCAACAGCAGTGATGGAGTTCCATATTACCAGAAAATGGTCTATGAGCCTTCCGTTCCACCTTCCAAAACTCTCCTAGGCAGAATCACATCGCATCCAGTCTGGATGGCCTTATCTGCGGATATTTTTACTGGGCAGATCATTGCATCCTTGATTGTCCTGACATTCGTGGCGGTCTTTTTGCTTCGTGAATGGATATCACAAAACGCGCGACCCGGTGTCTTTGAAGACGAGGAGGTTTTCCCGGATATGCCACCCGCTGCCAACGATCCACCGCCGCCACCCGCACAAAATCCGCCTGTGGTCCCGCATATACGAGAATTACCAGATCCTGCCGAATTGGAACTGCGGCAACAAAATGCTATGCGAGCGTTGGAATTACTGAGGGCAGTAGAGGCACTTAGGGACCAGGATAAGGTTGAAGATCAGGTACAACAAAAAACGCATGAAGATGGGAATGGGGAGGTTACAACGAATAGCATCGAGCCGGAGAAGAAGAAGAAGAGAGTGCAAAGAGCCGACAGTGGGACAGAGGAAGATAGTGATGGGGCTGAGGTAGATCAGGTTAAAAGGAAAACCCATGCGCACCGAATTCCTCCTGGAGGAAGGTCAGTTGTTATACGACGGCGTCCCGGCAAAAATCCGCGATGGTCGCCTTCGCCACCAAGACGTTCCTTAGATGCTGAAAGTCCAGATTCCGTTTATTCCTTCACTTTCCAAGCTTCACCCTCGGATTCTACGAATGGGACCGCATCGACATCGGATAAAGTCCCCCATTCCACTCCGGAGCCTCTTTCCTCTTCGCCATTTGCCCGTCGCCCCCCTTTACCCACCTCTGTTTTCGCTGTTCCAGGACCAGAGAACGCAATGCTTTTCCCACAGGGCGGAACCCCATTGGATTCCCCGAGTCTTGCAACATATCGTGCTCCGGAAGAGTTGAATGCTGAAGCCGGTCCATCAAAACCTCGCGAGCCCTTCGGGATTCCACAAGACACGGGACAGACAGGCTATGGTGATACAGACGGGACCCAACCTCAAAACTCCTCCCCCATCCCATTCTCCGATGTTCTTAATGGCGAAGCCTACCCTGAGAGGGTCTCAAGCGCATATTTTTCCCCTCACACTGCGGGAACAAGCGGCGAAGCCAAAACCAAGGATCAGATTGCTCCGTTTCAAACGAATGACTCTCAGCCTTCTGGGGGGGATCTTGTTTCGGACAGACTTGATCCTTCAATTGGGCAACTAGGGGACTCCTCTGGTACAAGCGCTCCTGTCAGGATTGAGAGTGACATGGAACCAGACTTCAACCCTGAAGCCGAGTATAGAGAGTATTTCCGTGAGGCAGATGACACCGCTTCGATGAGGCCAAGTACGCCTCGGCCAGACGTTCCCGAGCCTGTTGAACCTCAGGGCCATGAAAGGGAACTGGAGCTGCGAAGGGATGACGATGAAGAAGAAGAAGAGGAGCTCGACGAAGATGTGGATGAGCTGTTGTGGGATAACGCTAATTGGGACGGAATTGAGGTTGAAGTTGACGAGATGCCCGATGGACCTGAGCAGAACGTCGAGGGACCTGCGCCTGCTCGGGAGGCAGGTCCTGCGCAAGCTGATGGTCGCGGGGAGGCGGACGCGGCCGGCGACGGGGCATTGCCCCCAGATTTAGCGGATGACTTAGAAGGGAACGTCGAGGACGATATGGAAGGGGCGCTGGAAGGTTCGTCATGCACTTTGGCATTTCAACCATGTTACTAACTGTTTGAAAGCGATTGGGATGAGGGGTCCTATATATAGCGTTTTCCAAAACGTAAGGCACCGTTTAGGCTCGAAGGAACTTAATTGACATGGCTTTAGGCTGCTCTGATGATTTTCGTTCTCGACACGGCTATTGGACTGGGTGTCTGGATTCCGTTTACAGTGGGCAAATGCGTAGCTCTTCTATCGGTACGCCTTACTCTTTTAACGCCGTATGCCGATGCTGACTCTTTGACCTGATTCTTCAGCTCAATCCCAGGCGCATAATCCAAATCCTCCACCTTCCGATCAAGCTTATCCGTATAGTTACTGATCCCGAAGTTGATTTTGTCATCTTCATCATCCAACGTCTATACCGAGACCTTCTCAAGAAACATCTTGGCTTTATCGCGGAATTCACAAGTGTAATCACAAAAAAGACATTGGGCAAAGAAAAAGTATCGACGTGCCTGGACTTAGCGAATAAAGCCGTGAGTTTAACTTTGTGTCTCCCTCCTCATGGTACTCATCTCCTGAATGTACAGTATTCACAAGCTACGGAATTTTTTAGCGGTTCTTCACCGACCCCGGTCAACAACTCAATGACCACTGAAACAATTCTTGACACATTTCCTACATATCTCGGACCCACGGAACCATACTTTGCTCTTCTCGGGAAGGAGGTTCGCCTTGGGGTTGTCAAGTTCAAGGATGCTTGGTATCGTATGGCAGTTGGGAGTGGTCCAGCTGAACGGGTCTTCGCGGTTGCTCTAGGATATGCAGTTGTTGGGCTCTTGTTGGCCCTGTATCTGAATATCTTGACGGTTGGCAACGCGCGAACTGCTACAAGGGCTGTTCGAAATGCTGTTCGCCAGCAACTCTTGGTTATCAAGGTAAATCAGGTTTGGCGATCCAACATGACACTGCTCATGCGTGCATCTTAGGTTGCAGCGTTCATTTTCATTGAGCTTGTCCTGTTCCCTTTAGGTTGCGGCATTGTTCTCGACCTTTGCACTGTTTGGCTATTCCCCGAAGCAAACCTTCAGTCTCGAGTCGCTTTCTTCGCTCAAGCGCCGCTCACAGCCATGTTTTATCACTGGATTGCTGGGACCATGTTCATGTATGCTATAATCATTGATATGTCGGATTATGCTGACACACCCTTAGGTACTCGTTTGCTGTCCTTCTTTCTGGCTGTCGAGCCGTTATGCGCCCTGGTGCAATGTGGTTTATCAAAGATCCTCAGGACCAGAACTCGCACCCCATTCGCGACATCCTTGATCGACCCACTCTTACTCAGCTACGCAAGATCTTCATGAGTGCTATTCTATACTCTGTTGTCGTAGGGTGTGCTGTTGGGAGCGTGGCAGGCCTTTTGATTCTTGGTAACAAATCGATACTGCCATTTAGATGGAAGAACCGGTGAGGCGATCCAAGAGCCTTCATAGACGCTGCTGATCTCAGACCTTATTTTTTAGTGAACCTCTGTCAAATGTTCCTATCGACCTCCTCTTCCTTCACCTCGTGCTCCCTTATACCATGTACTACTTCCGGCCGAAGCGTGCTATCAAATATCTCGCTACTGTTGTGTGGAAATACCTCGCGAAGAAGCTCCGCCTCACGTCATACTTCTTTGGCGACAATCGTCTAGAGGAACAATATACGCCCAGACGGTGGTTTGGTGCTGATATCAACGACCCGGAACTTAGCAGCCGCCGTGACGGTACGTTCCGTCGTGTGCCTGCGACCGACAACTTAGCTCTTCCACGGGACATGCGAGCGACTGCTCGAGTAACAGAGTCAGGGCAGCCCTACGACAAGGAGGCAGAAGAGTTAATCAGAGTCCAAAACGCAGAAGCGGTCAAGGCCAAACGAGATATCAACTTTGACTATCGAGTTGTATACATACCGCCTGGTTTCCGCTACCGTATCTTTGCCTTTATCCTTTCTATGTGGGTCATAGGAGCTGTCGTCCTTGGAATCTCTGTTGCCCTCCCAATCATGCTTGGCAGGAGTGTGTTCAGGTTATTTACACCTCGCGAGGTCCATGATGGATACTCGCTCATCTTGGGTTTCTACCTTCTTGTGGCCTGTTACTTAGGCGGTCGGGCGATTGACCGGTTGGACAAAAGACGTCAACGTCGTTCACCCGAAGGTCGGCGTGCAGATTTAAGGATACTTGTCGTCAAACGCGGCCTACTGTGGATGGCAAAGATCTTATATATGATGGTCATGTTGGGCGTTCTGTTACCTATCTTGGTGGCCCTTGTCATGGACCTGTATGTTGTCTTGCCGGTCCGTCTGGCGCTAGACCCGGCTATGAATCCAAGAATAAGGATCGTCGACGCTTGGGCATTGGGCCTTCTCTATGTCAAAATTGCGTTCCATGTTCACCGGATTCAACCGAATACTCGAATTTCGCGAGGGCTACATCATGTTAGTCGGACACTTGTTTTCTGTCGAGTTGCTTTTGCTCACTTGCTTGCGTAGATTCTTACTCATGGATGGCTACGTCCCGATCCTGCCGCTGCAACCAGAGATGTGATTATACCTGTCGGAGGTGGCCTGCTGGGAATGATCCTTCTACCCGGCCTTATTTTCCGAGCGTTCCAGCATTTCTTCCCAAGTGTCATTGTTGATGACAAGCTTGTTTGTAAGTATTCCTGCAATCTGTCCTAGGGCGTAGCTTCGTTTATAATCGGAGCGAGCCATTTCATATACATCCCCTAAATTCCCTTTGTTAACGGCTTTATTAACGATCCTTCTTCCTAGTCATGAAAGTCTACCCCGGCATCTTCGCAGTGGCGGGCTTGATGCAGTCAAGTCGATATGTCAACGAGATCGTCGCTTCGTGGTCGCAGGCCATTCGAGACAAGGAGTTTTTGGTAGAGATGAGGTTGAGGAATCATGAGCCTGAAGAGGAGGGCCATCGGGGGAGGGCAGGGGCGGCGTGAAACATCCCATTATTCTCTTTCTTTATATTCTCTTGTATTCTGTTGTCCTTTTACACGTTTCTTGACTTAATGTTAGATTACCTGCATCTGCATTGTGTATATAATCAAGGACTTCGAACTTTGCAACGCATGTCAGCCCTCACAAGATCAGTATAAGTACTACATGTGCAACACCAGAAGTAACGGTCTAAACCATTGTTAAGGGCACATGGTGTAGTTGGTTATCACGCTCGCTTAGCATTATAATGCAATTGCGAGAGGTGTTGGGTTCAATTCCCAATGTGTCCATTGTCCATTTTGAACTAAAGACCTATTTTTTTCATCCTCGCGAGCATATGATACATCTCTTCCATTACTGGCTATGTTAAGACTTACATTTTGATGAGGTCCAAAAAAAAGAGCAAACCCCTTGAAAGGCAAAAACGACATGGACACATTGGGAATTGAACCCAACACCTCTCGCAAATGCATTTTAATGCTAAGCGAGCGTGATAACCAACTACACCATGTGCCCTTGAGGAAGACATAGTATCCCACGAATCACGTACACAATATCTACATGAGCAAGTCTCAAACACAATGTCCACATAAGCAAGTCTCCTTCAACCACACCTAACAGGGGACTGCTGCATAACTAATCCTCTACATGACCAATCTGAATATTTCAAGCCAGCTTCAAAAGCTTGTCCAGCAATGCAAGAATTATATTGTACAAGATACAGGTAGGGGATACAATGAAAAGTGAACACAACAATCATCTAAGCACCGAAGCCATAGAGCGTGCGTCCTGAACGCTTGAGGGCGTAGACAACATCAAGTGCTGTCACTGTCTTCCGTTTCGCATGCTCAGTGTATGTTACAGAGTCACGGATGACCTAAAGTGCTACGTCAGACATGCACTAATCTCACTCGACTAAGATTGACTCACGTTTTCAAGGAAGATCTTGAGGACACCACGTGTCTCTTCGTAGATGAGACCAGAAATACGCTTCACACCACCACGGCGGGCGAGACGACGAATAGCGGGCTTTGTAATACCTGTCCAAGTCTTGTTAGCTCTCGAACAATGCCAAATAAGAATGGGACATACCCTGGATGTTGTCACGGAGGATCTTGCGATGACGCTTGGCACCACCCTTTCCGAGGCCCTTGCCACCTTTTCCGCGTCCAGACATGTCGATAAAGTGATAAAGTTGTTAGAAGTTGTGAGGGAGATGTGTATGGTGATGGCGGGAAACACGAATGTAATGGGGGTAGGCTCCCACATACCCGGTGCCTTATATTATGGACACATGGTGGCTGTGCAGCATTTCCCGTTTGTTGATTGAGCTTGCTCAAAATGGTGTGCCGGATCACGTGCGTGTCGCGGTCGCGACTGTATATAGATCGCTGCTCTTTCAGACTTCGGCCAGTCAACTCACCTTTCACCACCCCACCACTACAACTCTTCAAACCTTCATCTCCAATTATTATCAATGGCCCGCACTAAGCAAACTGCCCGCAAGTCTACTGGTGGCAAGGCCCCTCGTAAGCAGCTCGCTGCCAAGTCCTCCGCCGCTCGCAAAACTGCTGTACGTTTTTTTTTTCTTCACTGGTGTGACTTGCACTAACTCAACTTGACTCATAGGCCGCAGCTGGTGGTGTGAAGAAGCCTCATCGCTTCCGCCCCGGTACCGTCGCCCTCCGTGAAATCAGGAGGTATCAAAAGTCGACCGAACTCCTCATTCGTAAACTTCCCTTCCAACGTCTTGTCCGTGAGATTGCTCAGGACTTCAAAGTAAGCTATTGTGGCCCTCACTGATCGTGAACCCTGTTAATAATGTATCCTAGACCGATCTCCGCTTCCAGTCCTCTGCCGTTATGGCTCTCCAGGAAGCTGCTGAGGCATACCTCGTTTCTCTCTTTGAGGATACCAACTTGGCTGCTATTCATGCCAAGCGTGTAACGATCCAACCGAAGGATCTTGCCCTCGCTCGTAGACTACGTGGCGAACGGTCATAAACATCTCATCGCTATCTTTTCCTATTCTTACTCGTTGATGGTTTTCCTTTATTCATTATTGTACTTGTAATAGTGTATCACTTCATGGCCATGTTTCATGCAATACATATGCGGCACATGTGTTAGTCACAGGTTGTCTTGGAGTGAAACATCAAGTGTAAATAGTTCTTGCCAAGAATTTTGGAGTAGGTATTTATGGATTGTTGCGGTGGGATCAGTGATGTTGGCTTCGGATCATTGTTGCTATTAGAATATCCATGGAGTACAACTGTCATCAGAAATATAAAAATACGAAAGTCAGAAGCGTAAACAAGAGCTATAGAACCCGGACGAAACTGCTCCTCGAGTTAAGTGTCCGATTCTGATAAGTCACCAAATTTAACATGCATCACGACCACCTAACACAGATAATGTCAGTTCGTAGGCGAGTATAAAAACGAACCCCAGTCCAAGCATCAAGCCCTTGTTGCCCATGTTTGCAAACCACGGAACGGCGGAGATAACCTCCATCCTCAGCTCTTTGGAAGCCGAATGTCGGGGTTCGATAACGTCGTTGTCAGTTATCGCACGACCATCAAGCCACGCTTCCCCGTGAACGAACATCCTCCTGTCCGGGAAAACCTCCACTATGTCACATTCAAAATTGGGCATGGCAAGCTTGTATCTGCGCCTTAAAGTTGTGCACTCGCTAAAAAGGGACGGCGAAGTTGTGCACGATTCTGACCAGTTCTGACCAACGTTTGCGCCACTCTCTTGACCACAAGGGCCAAGTCCAACTGATAACAATTCGAACACGGGTAGTTTTTCCAATTGACGAAACATCTGGCCGATGGCGTATTTGTCGACGAGGAATAAGTGAGCGATACGGGGGCAGGTAATGCGAACAGTAGATGTCGCCGTGCAAACTGTCTTGCCAGAGCATTGAAGATGAACTTGACGAGTCTGAATGATGGGGGTTTCGGGAGAGGCGGAAGCGACAGTCTTTTGATTGAATTGATTGAGAGGCTCAGGTTTTGCGTTCGGAGAACGCTGCCAGTAGGTGTTCGCGTATACCACCGCAATTGAGATTGGCCGAGCAAAATATGCACTGTCTCGTTGAATGAGGACAATACGGTGAGAATGGAAGAAATGAGTGGCGAACCTCAAAACTCTTTGTAGGTCACCCTGGGCAGACAGGACGATGCGTTCGATGCCTGTAACGGTCGGCGGCCACGGATACTATGAGATAGTTAGAGTGTGATTTAGTGGACCGAATCGCAGTGACATACCGAGACCGCTGTAGTCCTTTGGGTGAACGAATACGTGGGGGCCCTTGTCGCGGTGTTCTTTGCACTGCGTGTCTGAACGGAGTGGATCGGAGAGTAACTGGACGATAAACTGAGCATTTTATGGAGTTTCCTTTGATTAATCAGAACGTTGCGTTGCTGCGATAGCTGAGATATGTCGGTATGAGAAGATGACACCACTATTGCGGAGGTAAATCAATGGAGGCATTCGCTGACTACCAGGTAGTCACTTTCCAGGCTCTGGGATCCCGAAATAGTCCTGGAAGCTGGTTGTGATGGGGCACTCTCCAGGTGCCAACTTAACTCTCGGCCTGCGGCGCCCAACTAATACCTGAGGGTGTCCTTTATTTTGTGTTACTCCTCTCCTGTGAAATGAAATGGAAACGCTCACAGTGCTGTTACGGACGGGTGGTTATCTGAGTGTTTGGGGAGCGAGTGGTGATGGGGAAAGACAAAGGTTAACAGCTGACCCTGCACCGTGAGCATAGAGCGGACCCGACGTTGGATGTTGGGCTGGATTCATGATATTGAGAGCAAAGCTTTACATAAGTAGTTGTGGCTGATAATGAACCTGTCAAAGAAACGAGAACAGCGGGCATGTTTCTGTTTCGTGTTTGTGTTTGTGTGTCACATCTACTTACTCGTCGTCCTTCCTCATTACAACTTTCTCCATCTTGGCAGTTCGGTAAATCTTTGCCCATTTCTATCTAAAACGCTACAAAAACTCGGCCCTCAATTCACACAGCAAAGTCCATTGCTCCCCTTCCTTCGCTCTCTCGCACAGCACGTCCCGCCTTTACTAGTCCCCGAATAATCGCTTCATTTTCCGAGCCGATCTCAGGACCACGATATATTGGGATATCTTGGGAAAGTTGAAAGATCGATCTATTTGCAAGCGAATGACTGACACTCGAGAACCGTCTCCAAGTCGAGAAGCCACTCCATCATCTGACGAGGAGAATCTTCTCACTTTGCAAATTCAAGCATTCCTTGAGGCTTCGGAAGATGTTGGCATCGACCAAGAAACCGTGGAAGACTTGATGCGGGTCCTTTCCGACTATCAAAATGGTGGAGAAGCAAGGGCCGCCGACGTCGAAGGTGCCACTGCTGAAGTCCCGACAGCTACCCCGCTCAACGAATGCCAACCGGATGAATCGAGTTCGGAAGGTAATCTTTCAAATTGTTTCATTATATTTACCGCTGTTCACGCATCACGACGTCGCTCCTAGCAGAAGAGCCTGAGTGGACAAAACAAGAGGTGAAGCGAATGCTACACCACCTGAAAGAACGCGGTCAGCACGTTCCCCAATCCTTCCCAACCTTGACTAACTGTTCAGGGGGATATATAGGCATGTCTTCATTCATCAAAGAGTACGTGTTGCAACGAAATATAGCCATCCCCCGCCTTTTGGAAGCCCTCGGGGTGTACCTGGTTGGTTTGCTTCACCACCCTTTTGACGGTTTCGGATGACGATGCTCCAGTGCCCTGAACTGCGGAATTTACGACCACAAACGCTCCTATATTTCCTGCGTGTCGCCATGTCGCATCAGTGAGCCACACAAGCACTTGCTTATCTGATCAAGTAACGCTGAAACCCTACGTAAGACTCCGCATGCGTGATAGACTCGGGCAGTATAACACCGTTGAAGACGCAGTGAAGCTGATCCAAAATTCGAAGCGTATTTTAATCCTCACTGGCGCCGGCATTAGTAAATGGCAGTTGTTTGGTCTTTATGAATCGGTCTCAACCTTTTACACCAGGTGTGTCTTGCGGAATACCCGATTTCCGCTCCCGCGACGGTTTATATGCGTCGCTTAAAGCACGTGGAGATTACGATCTCGATGATCCCCAACAAATGTATGAACGTATTTGCTCACCCGTATAGGCTGGTTCAACCCCTAACGAAGCACCCAGGTTCGATATCCATTATTTCAAAGAAAACCCCTCAGGTACGAGGCTTTTATTTCACACATGGGTCTTATTGTGGAATTGTTGCAGTATTTTAGTGAGCTGCGTTTAAGCCTACCGATGGTTTGAGCCTGACTCGACCTGGCTCTAGTTCTTTTGCCAGGTGAGTCAACCTTGACCGTCGGTTATCGAAATTCAACCATAAAAACTATTCCAATAGCCAGATATATCCTTCCAATTTCACACCTTCGCCGTGTCACCAATTCATCAAATGCGTAGAAGATAGAGGAAAGGTAGAGACTTTGCTTTTGAGTCCAAACGAGACCGCTGAATTCACAATAACTTTAGCTTCTCCGCGTGAGATTCTGAGAGGTTTCTCCCCGAGCCGCAGCTGACTTGTCTTACAGAACTATACCCAAAACATAGACACTCTAGAAACACTCGCAGGTGTACAGCGCGTCTTACAATGTCATGGGTCCTTCGCCTCAGCCTCCTGCCTTCAATGCCGCCGTAAAGTTCCTGGAGCTGACATAGAAGCAGAAATCATGGCCCGCAAAGTACCTTTGTGCCCCATATGTAACCCGCCTGATGCCCGGCCTAAAAAGCGCAAGCAAACGCGGAAACAAGCCAGAGGCCAATGGGATAGTGATGTAGAAGACGAAAGCGACGCACCGGAATACCCTCCTGGGATCATGAAGGTATTGCTTTCGCACGAAAACGCATTCCCTTGACACCTGGTGCTGAAATCTACTTATTCTCTAGCCTGATATTACGTTCTTTGGGGAGAAGTTAGATGACCAGTTTGATCGTGCCCTCGCAGAGGATCGAGATCAAGTCGATCTTCTTATTGTAATTGGAACATCCCTCAAGGTATCCCCAGTCGCTGACATTCTCAGTGAGTGTGAATGCATTGTCAGTTTCTATTTTTACTGAACCACGACCATATTCCAGATCATCTTCCACATTCCATACCGCAAGTGGGTACCCTACCCTATGACCTATGTTGTCGAAACTCATACCCGATCCAGATCCTTATCAACAAGACGCCCGTTAGACATATCAATCCAGATGTGTGTGTTTGATTCCAGCCTTCCTTGTTAGCCTTGAAAACCATTTAACCGCACGGAATAGATTGTCCTCTTGGGCAACGCAGACGATGTCGTCCTTTATTTATGCCAAGGGCTTGGGTGGGAGCTTCCACCTCCCAGCAGTAGCACCCTCTCTCACGCCTCCACAAACAACTCCCACCCAACCCGGGACGATCTCAAGAAACGGCCTTTGACGTCTCTGCATGAAGTATCACCCCCGGCCCGCGTCGGGAATAGGTTAGTGGCCGGTCGTGTGCAGTGAGTGAGCTTCCTCTCACCACCAGGTTCTCCCTGTGCTTCATTAGCCATGTCTGGCTTTTCACCGGAGCTGAAGGCGGAAAATGGCTCGATGATCTTCAACGCGAGGCCGGTTTCAAGCAAGCTTCTCCCGAAATTTCTGGTAGAGCCACCGAAGTCACCACCACTTTGATGTCTCCCGCCTATAACGAAACAGAAGATCCCGCTTTCCGAGAAATAAAAAAGCAGAAGCTTAATTAACTTTTGGCTTTGTTTACATCCAGCACTCATTCGTTTGGGTTACTTGCCTTTAACCCGTGTATATACCTCCCAAATACACGACGCTGCACAAGGGACAGCAAACGAGCCACTTGATAGTGGCATCGTGAGATCACCAGACATGGTATGTAGACATATTCGTTATTGATTACTTATGCTGCGCCAAGAGAACGGTCACCTCTCCACGAAGCAAGTGGGAGACTGGTTCCCCACCTCCTGGACCTCTGACACACCATATAGCAAACAAGGGACCTATCTCGGTGATAGAAGCAAATACTTAAGCTGGCTCGTCTACAAATGTCCCATCTTGCAGATCCGAGCACTTGGTAAAAATGCGGTTGTGGAGCTTTTGCAATCTTAGCTTTTATGCCAAACACCTTAGCTGTTCATATAAAGTGCTGATCACTATGGTTATAGTTATGTGTTACCTGCTTTGCCTGTACACCCGCTATTCCTGCCAGCACGAGGTTCTGACCGAGAGACAGAAGGTATAGTAGAACCGGTCAACGAGATAATGAGATTACCCCTTGAAGCTATTTCTCCCTATAGATGGATTGCAACCAGAAAAATTGCGGAATCAGCGCAAGGCATTCAGAGGAGTCTCATGATTGTCTTACCGAGACTTGCGCATCGAGGTTTGATAGTTGTCCCTCTTTTTTTTCGAGTCATTTAACTGACAACGAGGAAAAGGATGCAGGGTGACCAAAATCTAGTGAACAGGT
This sequence comes from Podaxis carcinomalis, assembly GCA_018524395.1. Lineage (NCBI taxonomy): Eukaryota > Fungi > Basidiomycota > Agaricomycetes > Agaricales > Agaricaceae > Podaxis > Podaxis carcinomalis. Next base: position 78,338 of record JAEUWJ010000544.1, read on the forward strand.
CGGACAATACGAGGGTTTGCGACCAATGTCGCTGGAGCTCTCTGATAAACAGAGACGGAGGACTGAATGATGCTCGAGGTGGTTGAGATTGTTGATTAGTGCTGAAGGAGATGCAACTCCACATTTCTCAAATCTACGCCGTAACACAGTTTCAAACGTTGATACGCACTTACTACTCGGATGTATGTCGCCTCCTCTCGCCTCCTTCGCAAGGAACTCCATTCTGAGGGGGGGGGGGGAACCCGTTCCTGCGTAAGTGCAGAAAGACAGTACAAGTTCCATTCTAGTGCTCAACTTCAGTAATTCCATGCGGCTCATGGTTTCTAGATGCAACCTCACAGTCGCTTATTATTCGGGGGTGTAACTGGAAATAGCTATGGGCTACCATTGCTTCTTAACAACTCGGTTTTTTTTTTAAGGTCCAGACCCAAAGTGCCTCCCATGACAGAAGACCTCTAAAGATGCCTATGGAATCCCCGATTTACACGTTGATCACACGGGCATGGACATAAGAGGTACCCAGGTAAAAGGTCCAGGTTTTTGACTTCTGAAGGTGCTTATTCATTTGTGGGCTAGTTTAAATGAAGGTGTGGATTAAGATGCCTCTCCTGATATACTGCAGTTGAAATAACGTCAAGTAAGGTTAAAAGTCCATCATCCCACTCCATGGAAGTATGAGACACGGACCACTTGGGGGCATTTTGAAGTCGTGTTTCAGACTGAAAGATATGGGTGAAGGATGAACGAGATGAGCAAGATGGATTTTTATGCATAATTGTGGAACACTAATGAGTCACATAATATAAAAGAAACAGCAGGAAAGGGCAAAAAATGAGAAATGTTACATACAAAACACGGGATTGTAAACACGAGAGATAAGGCGGCAACATGTATAATGTGGTGTTGCGTTGGGAACATGCTGGGCCAGATCTCGAGGATGCAATGGATCAAGTGATGTCATCGATAGAATGATTATGCAAGACGCAATGGGAGGTTGTTTCATGACCAGCCGACGTCACTTCCCAGTCAGCTCAAACACCGAGCCGTCGGATGCTAGCGATGCCAAAAAAAAAAATCGAAAAGTCGTTCTTGATTCACACTGTGGCGCCGAGATGGCGAGTTATACACAGTGGCGAGTGACGGAGGATAGAGAATAGCAAAGGGAGTGGAGAGGGAATGACTGGTGCAATAGACGAGACGGTGGGGGTTTTGGATTGTGCTCGCGTATTCCGTGGCGAAAGCAGCTCCGATACCGTGCGTGATGTGGAGATAACTTGTCGAGTGCAGAAGATAGTTGTACTGCCCTGAGTAAATCAAACCCCAGATCGGCGGACGTCTGATGGCTGCAAGGTTCGAAGTAGGACAAGAAGGGAGAAGATGGGAGGTTCCTTGAGGGTGAGAGCAGAGTGGCGGAGGTATTTAATAACTCGAGTGGCTATAAACGGCTTGACTTCCATGAAAGGCCCATGGAGGGTGGGTGTCCTGTTGTATTCGAAATCGACATAGGGGTACATGTCTGCGTGCTGACGGAAAAGGGGGAAGATAGTCGCGATCTGATGGAGTAAAGCATGTTTTTATGTTTCGGTTCTTGGCTTTCAGAGTCTCTGAGCTAACTGGGTGCAGGTGATCGGATACGTGGTTCTGCGGGAATAGTGATGGCGATCTTTGTAGTGGGATCCCTGAAGATAATAGGAGAAAGAGAGAGCTCCCTGGTCTCGACGGTGATTGTTGGGATCATTACAAGGGGACGAGCGGCACATTGTCAGTACAAGGAGAGGACACAAGTATGCGAGCATGCGCGGTCGTTGGGCTGACGGTCGAGGTTATTGGGACTGCAGGTCCTGAAGAAGCTGCCCATGAAACTTTGGCCTCGAGCATAGAAGAATACAGCGAATATCCAAGTAGGAGTAGGGTTGTAATCACTTGTCATATATACAGTTGAGAATGTAGAGGCTCAAACATCGCCGACCGTGCCATAGTCTGAAGATCTCCAGGATTCGGTCTGGACCCAGTACGAAAGGGGCCATTATACCTGCCAAGGGCCTGCGACCACATAGAAGGCGTCGCTTAGAAGATCGTAGGTGTGAGGAGATCTCTCCAGAATGGTGCACGAGCGTGTACTGCTTCGTCTGAAAGAGGGCTTATACCTGAGTCCCGATAAATAAATCTATTATTTCAGCTGGCGTTAACAAGCCACATCACGGAGATAATATACAATGGATGAACTATTGATCACGATCGTCATTCTAAAACCCACTCCAAGCCCGTGCACACCCATCGCCCCAGCAGCGATATTAGTCCACTCGTCACGAGACACCTCACCTGCGCATCCTTTCACCGCGTCGGCGCGGACCACGAGCCTCCTAAGACTCCACACCTCGCAAAGTATTGCGCCAGGAATAACCGCACAGTCCCCAACTGATTGACGGCATCCATGCTGCACACTTCTTCAATCTCTTTCCCATCCGTCGCTTCCTGCTGTTGTCGAGTGTTTAATAACCGCTTGTAAAAGCCGAGATAGTCCTCTTCGGCGCCTTGATTAACTGCAGTCATGATCTCGTCAAGTTTTTGGAGGAGGACAAGTGCCTCGGAGGTATCGAACAAAAGCTCTTTATCTGTATATGCGATGACGCATGTGGTCAGCTTTGAGGGAGGGGTAAGCAGGGAATCAAGAACGGACCAAAACGAATCAAAGGGATCGAATCGCTCAGGACGACGGCTGCCCAAGCACGGGGGGCCAACTCCTCACTAATTATCGAGACAACAGCCTTCGCAGCAGTCGCAAAGTCCTTGCTCGCTAGAGATTCGTGGAATTGGGCGTAACGGGCAACAAACATGAAGCGGTGATAGAAGACCCAGTGGGATGGGCCTTTAGCATAGAGTTCTTGCATCGTGCCTGAGATGGCCGAGGCTTGCTTGATGAATTGTTCTGGCCCTGTTGTGGCACGCGGAAAGTTCGGTTAGCAACATTCTAAGGTGTAGAGAATGTTTGTACATACCTGAAATGATGTATTCTTCGAGGACATAATCAACAACGCGTCCCAGTCCGGCCCAATCCTCTGCCGATGCGCAGTAGGCCACAGCCAAGCCATAGTCTTTTCTCGCAATAAACGCTTTCGCGGCAACCTTTTTAAACTAATCAGCATAGGATGCATCGGAAAGAGCGCTTCAACTCACCCGACAGATCGTTCTCCGCGTAGCTTCTCTCTGATGCTCGGAACAGGTCTCATTCAACTCCTTGAGCACACCCACGACTGCTTCGGTATCGGCGTGCATCATCGCCTGCTCTGCAGCCTCAGTCTCGCTATTTGCGATCGTGTTCGACTTCTCGTATAGCCGCAGAGGGACCCGCATGAGGACCTCATCACCCTGCTGCTTCCCAATTTCATCACATGAGTACATGTAGTCCGCAGCAACCCGCCATAGACCCGGATCTGAACGCAGGTACTCGGCATAGGAGAGGATGTAGTGATCCCTGAGAGAGAGTCCAGATCTAGCAACGATCATAGGTTTAGTATGAGCTTAGTGTATGGGCAAGGGGGCTCACTCTTCATCAATTTCGTTGTCAATTAAATCAAGAGGGACCATGAGATCTGCCATGTGGGCTGCCAACCAGGGGTCAAGAGTATGTGCATGCTCAAGTGCTTCCTTCAAATTCCCTGACAACAACGCGACGTGCAAAGAATCTTCAATGTTCGTTGGATCAGGTGGCAGATCATCCAGAACCTTCGCCATAACGTCACTGTGAACCATCCAGGATTAGTGAGCCAGCCAGTTATGCAGCCAGTTTCACAGTGAAGTCGGACTCACGGCAAGTCTTGTCTCCTCATCCTTCCATCTACAAACGTTCCCCACGCAATGACAGCCTCTTTCCAATCTCCAGCAAACTCTTCCTCCACAATTGTCTTCACAACGTCGAATCTCCCCTCGAGCACACCGACGATATCACTCAATTTTGCCCACCAATTTTCTTCGCCTGCCTCACCAACATTGACAGTCCTCTCCGCCTCGGGGATCTTGTTAATTTCAATACGGAGAGCCTTGACTTTATCCTTCCACCTGCGCGCAGCATACGCGAATTCACGTTCAGAAGAGAAGTTCTGAAGACGGGGTTGGTCCATAACGAGTGGTATGAGGAGTTTCGTCATGTCCTGAAGCGCAAGCGAGGGATGTTGGGAGAGGACATTGAGGAAAAACACAGCCGCTTTTGTCAGTCCGCGCATGATGCATCTGTGGAAATGTAAAACGCCACCGCGTCCATCTTGTTAGCAATGACATCCAAACGCGTTCAGAGTTATAACCTCACTTGACCAGGTACGGCCAGAAGGTCTCGTCTTCCCAAGGCCTCTCGAGTTTGCTCAAGTGGTCGCCCTCCTCTGTCGAGGGTTCGATAAAGTGCATATTGAGCCATTCTAGTAGATCGTCTCCAACGGGCGCGTCCTCATACTCGGGCTCCGACAGATACAAGACCACAAAGAGCGAGAAAGTGGTGTAGAGGACTCTGTAGTGTTCGGATGGGAATTGCAGAGGTTCAGGACGGTTGATTGGTTGCTGGAGGAAGAATCGTGTTGAATACAGAAAGACACGGTCGACAATGTGATGGGGAGGGGACATACGGATGCATGTACCCAGCACTCTTTGATGAAATTCACATAGTCAATACCGAGCTTGCGTAGCATAGTCAACGCCTCAGGCGTCTGGAGCCTAAGTCAACTCTTCAATTCCTCCAACACAAAGACACGAGATCAAGACGACGACCCATACCATCCTTCGGCTTGATTCTCAGCACTCATCAACAAGTTCCTCAGCGCAGAAAAAATAACTAGGGTATCAGTGACAAACTGGAATCTGTTTGAATCGTCAATACCCCCACTCCGAGGTACAACCGTACGCACCAGTCGTCTCTCCATTGAGGGAGGTTTATGCATTTTCGCAAAATAGATAGGGTGCTCGGCCTTGGCAGATCGCTTGCCCGCTTCAAAATTCTGTCCATTTGTTTTTCTTTAATTTTATCTCAACCAACAAGTTCGGACTTGATGCTTACATACCGTGTTTTTCATATGCACCGCCAGGGAGTCGTCCAAAGGAGAGATTGTTGTTGATAATGTTTGCCCCGACTCGACAAGTTTATCAAACTTGCCAGCCTCAGCAAGAAAGGGACGAAGATTTAGATGTCGGGGGGTAGCCATGCTGTCGCTGGGGCAGAGAATGTGCAATGTCGCGAAATTAAACGCGGGGAACTGCTCAGGTTGTGCGAGCCACGTGATCGCCTAGGTCTTGTGAGAGCATGAGCAAGAAAAGATATCAATTCAAAAAAGCCAAGTACAACTAACTACATTACGCGGAGATGACATTTACTGTTTTGATTCTGTCTATCGCACGATAATCAATGGGTTTTACATCATAGGGCATTTACTCGTTGCCATAGACGTCCTTAGCGGAGACGCCACCCTGGCCTTTGCGAATCTTTGACTGCGCCCACCTGGACAATGTCATGAGCAGCCGAAACAGTGAATGATTATATCTAACACGCACTTCTTGATTCTGATGGACTCAATAGCAATGAAGCCAGTTGTATCTGTAGGCTCAAAGCCACCGAGTTCATCCATGGAAGATTGAGCAGCATCATAAAGACCCTGAATAGTTGCGTCGGTAAATCGTAGGCGCCTGTTGATGATCACTTACCTCGTCACTTTCACGACCTTCGACGACTGTGTTACCCTTGTACAATTTCAGCCTGACGATACCATTCACAGTTCGCTGACTGCTAGGAATAGAACTCGTGATGAACTCTCGCTCGGGCGAGAAGAAGTGACCGTTGTACAAGATACGGCTCAGAGCAATGGTGGTGAATTGATCTCGTAGAGCACGGACATTGCGATCAAGTGTGAGGCCCTCAAGGTCCATATGAGCAACGCGCAAGATGGTGGCTCCCGGGGACTCATAACATCCACGAGACTTGACGCCAATAAACCTGTTCTCAACTATGTCAATACGGCCGATACCGTGCTTCCTGGCGAGGGTATTCAATGCGACGAAAATATCGACGGCGTCAGTATACTCCTTGCCGTCCTTCGGGACGACAAGTTTGACGGGAAGACCACCCTTGAATTCAATGGCAATGCGCTCGGGCTCGTTTGGGGCGTCCTCGGGAGCCGTGGTCAACTTCCACATGTCGGCAGGAGGGGTAATATTGGGATCTTCGAGGATACCGGCTTCATAGGATATGTGGAACAAGTTCTCGTCAGTCGACCATGGCTTGGCGGCTGTTTGCTGTACGGGAATGTTCTTTTCGGCAGCGTATTGAAGGAGTGCCTGTCGGCCGGCGAAACGATTGTAGAATTCTTCGCAACCAGTTAGACAACTTTCTGGCAGATTCATGCTGACATACCAGGAATTCGCCAAGGTGCAATCACCTTGATGTCGGGTTTGAGGCCATAGAAAGCAAGCTCGAAACGAACTTGGTCATTGCCCTTGCCGGTGCAACCATGGGCAACAAAACTAAAAATATCAACATCAGAAGTTTGTCCTGTGACCAAGATTTTTCGCGATACGCGAAGCGAATAATTGAGACGCGTCTACTCACTCACAACCCTCCCTCTCAGCAACTTCAATCATCCCACGAGCAATAACAGGGCGAGCGAGGGATGTACCAAGGAGATAGACATTCTATGGAAAGACGATTACAGTTGCTGTGATAAGAATGCACAAAGAAAAAAACTATACCTCGTATATGCAGTTCGTCTGTACAGCGGGATAGATAAGCTCGGTGACAAACTCGCGCTTGAGATCCTAACCGAGGAACGCTGCTCAGCTTTGTCCCCATATGAAGAATCTGGTTGCAAAACGACGCACCGATAGGAAGAACTTTTTCGCCCCGACCTTCAAAGCCTTTGCCTCCGCAGCTTTGAAGTCCTATGATAACACACACAGCGGCAAAAAAAAAAAGGAGTGGTCATTGAGACTGTGCGCGATCATAGTCATCACACAGGGGAACACACCTCTTCCTGACCGACATCCGCCATGAAAGCATAAACCTCATATCCTTGTTCAATCAACCACGCCAAAATACAAGACGTATCTACAATCAGGTCACATTCAGCACAACCGTTCGAAGCGCACTACTCCGCGTATTTAAGAAGGAATCCAGGCCATATATCAGACTCACCGAGGCCTCCAGAGTAAGCCAAGAGTACGCGGCCGCGGCTTTCAGACATTTTTTTTTCGGATAGCAGGTGAGGCAAGGTAGATGTGGAGGGAGGGATGAAGAAAGAAAGGGAGAGGTGATTCGGCCGCAAATTTATGTGACCTATCTAGTCCGACTGTCCGCCGGGTCTCTCAATCATTAATCAACAATCTCTGATCCGGCGTCTATCGATTGGTCCCGATTTGGCACCACCTGCATCCCTTCACCTCCACAAATGCCATCGGTGCCGCGTTTCCTGAGAGCCAAGTCTTCTACCGACCCAATATACACCATTCGCCAGTCATAATCATCTACCGGATCTTGCTCACGTCGCTCAGACCGTTGGTTCTACTATCAAGAAGCGTTTAGCCGCCGTCATGGATGCTTGCCACTCCTTTTCAGTGACGCCTGATCACGTCTGCTGACACGGCTAGTGGCATCGTTTAGCTCACTCGACTTGGAGCCAAGGAAGCGTCTCGGGAATTGCGTGTATATTTCCTAAGGCTAAGGTTTTACCGCCCGATAGGTTAGCAGCGCGTTGACAGCGAAACGTCAAATAAGCCGAGCGATGAGGGGGGTCCACTAGATGTCCGTACTTGAGTGTACAATACTGTCAATCTAAATCGCAAGGCGAGTGGGACCAGTGGGACTAAGCTATCGAAATAGCACGGTGCCACGAAGCACCCCACAGAATGCCTTGAAGAAACAGTAGCTCCGTCTCTTATCGAAGTCGGTGGCCACGCGATGTTCTGGTGGGTCTATTCCGATCCTCTCTTCCTTCCCCCCTTTTGCAGTTACACCCAACTCTCTCACAGCTCATACTCTACCACAACCCATAGCTCTTCCCGGGGACCAAGTCAGCGCTTTCGTGCTTTAGTCCTCTCTGATGACCCACTCTCCCTCATAACCCATAGTCAACAGTGGACCAAGTGGTATGGGTTATGGGTTATGAGAGAATCGACGGTATGCCGAAGTGATGCTACTTAACACCTTGGAACCTTGTTGTGGTTGTGCTGGTACCAAAATAACTCACCCCTGACTACTCATTTAACTCCGAGTTACATGAATGTCAAGTACCCTGTGGAAAGAATACCTCCTCGGCTGGCTGGAAATTAGCCAGAAAATTGGTCTGGATCACCTCACAGAAAGAGCTTTGAATAAATGTTCCACAAGGAATCATGTACGTTGTCGAGCCAGTTAAGATAATCCCCCCCCCCCCCCCCCCCAACGAAAACCAAACACCTTTCAAAACCTGGCTAGTAACTGAATCCAAGTTTTTCAAAAATGACACTGAATTCGGAACGTCGACCATGGTAGGACAAATATTGGCTATCACAATTCTCCCCCAGTGACTTGTACACCTGTGATGACTGACGTATAGGGGGACAAGCCGGATCGCTCTAGGTGAATTTGCGTCGGTAAAACCGTCTCGGCGCTGGCTGGGCTCGATCCATAGATAGAATGGAGATGATTAGTGGATGAGATTTGGCGTGATGCTCGAACGTCAAGCATTAGAGGTGCTAGAATCGAGATTCTTATCATGGATAGAACAAAAAGATTCAAGGGTGACTCCGAGAGCGGAAACAAAAAAACGATCAGACAATTTCCTCTGTGTACTTTGACACATCTCCAGTCGGATTTTTTCAAAAGGTTGACGTACTTATCAACTGCGAGTTAAACGTGGGATTACAGCACTTGTGTTCCGGAGGGGGATACCGGTGTATGATTATCTCCTTCAGACAAGTTGCTGAAGTTTCAAGAAATCGGATTTCCTGTCCCGTAACCTTGGAGAGAAGACATAGGTGGGTGTCTTGTTTCTACGGACCAGGTTAGGACCCGCGGCTTCCCATCCAACGCCGTCAGAAATCGAGAAGAGGTCAACATGGGAGAGTACCGCCGGAGCCAGGATTGGAACCTGCCGTCGTGTTAAACCAGATACTGTGGTGTGGTCCTTAGACCATTGGCAGTCGGTCGAAGAAGCCTAGTATCGACTTGCCTTGGGAAAGCCCGACGTCACTCGAGGATTCGAAGACAACAGCAATCATCTGGGTTCTGAGATCAGTTGACACGTTCTGCTTAAAAATGGGACGCCTACGCCAATCGTATCATTTCCTGAAGGACTTAAAAAAGTGAACTTATCAATGTTCTATAGCAAGGCATGTCCAGGTGTTTCGGAGTAAGTTAGCGGATTCCATTGTCACTGGTGGCCTTGTTGCTTCCGTCAGAGGGACGAGCAAGCCGTTGGAGACATCCTCAAGGCCGTCTGGAAATTCGTAACAACAGAAGATTGACGTCATGGATTGGCGAAGTAGCAGAAAGACCCTCCTCCAGAGGAGCTTACTCTATTCGACTCATTTCCTTCCTCAGTTTGTTCAGTTGGCCTCACAACAAGTCCCCAGCACTCTCCAAAACTCTACAAGGTCCTGCCGGTTTTTCGGAGGATGACATCCACACTTTCAGGACGAGTATTCCTGGTTCCCCGAAGCCACCAGCACTCATAGTGCCACCGTTATTCAATGGCGATACAATCACAGGAGGGACGTCATCGGCGGGACAAGGTCATGGTTAGAGGGAGTCTCTTTGAGATCACCAAAACCCCCGCTCACCATCTCGCAACGGAGGCTACCCGTACATATTCTTTACTTCCCCGAGGTCAGAAAACGCTACCAGATCCAACTCACCTCAGTCTCCAGCCACCCTCCTCCTTAGAGAACCTAAGCTCTGCAGCCGGATATCGGTTGTGGGCATGGCACCTGCTGAATCAGACATAGATGGCCTGGAAGAAAATAGGTTATTCCAGGTTCCGAAAGCATGGGCCTTTCTAGAGGCGAAAGGGTCGCGAAGGTTTGTCCTTGAAAGGGCAACGGTAGAGTCAGTGTGAAGTATCTTGCAAGAATTTGCCACACCGGGGGATCTTGACTGATCGGCGCGAGTCTTTTCCCGTCTTTTCCCAACCCCAAACCAGGTGGCGATTCTTGGGTTTGCGGATGGCAGACTGTAGCTTTCACTAACGAATAGACCTGAGATTTGTGACGAGGATGTTATTCATATGGGCGACGTTATTCATCGAGTTGGGGAGCGGAAATGCGATACAGAACAGGATATGTCCCATTGGTTGTAGGAGCGCAGTGATCTGGTGGGCCAGAAGTCGCTTTAAGCCAAACTCGGCTCCGTTCAACAAGTAATTCGGACTGAAGATTCCGACCGCTGGTTGTAACAGTCAAGTTCCTCGTCCTTGGCTCTCGTGTATGCCAGGTCGAGATTGGGGCATCATCGTGGATAGCCACCACTCAGGGAAGTCACCCAGGTAGAAAGTCACCAAGGCCGTGTCTGGTAAATTGGGACAATTCCTCCACATTAGCTTGTGGTCAGCGAAAGCGCTTTGGCAGGATTTGGGTGGCGTAAGGGCCAACCTGGCGTGCCTGTCAGTGCAAGGTCCAATGCTTATAGTCGTGGCGTGATTTAAAACGCATTGAACTATCTTTTCAGGAACGATGTCAATGTGTGGGAAGCCTCGGCTCTTTCTTCACTGAAGGGAGGAGCTCGCTTAGGGGTGCTAAGTGACATTCATCATATCGTAGATGTTTCCGAGCCTCTCGTTCAAGGACACGTTTTGTTCCTATACCAGCCACTCTCTCCTATGAGCGCATCCGTACATGATTTGGCCAACATGACCAAGGGATTCGCAAATAATGTCGATTTTCGGGATTCGCGGCAATATGCAACGTCGTGCTCACGACCAGCTGAGTGGGTCTTGGTCGTTCTTATTTGAAGTGGATCAGGGAAGGAATCCTCTAGCGGAGCAACGCGACTTCGACCGACAAACGTGTTCACGGATAAACCGGCTCGTCCCTTGTATCAGCTTCTGTCGCTTCTTGAACTACGCGTTTCGAAACGCAGGTCCTGTCCTATTGTCCACAAGAAAGTACGGAGGTAGAACCTAAAGCTCTTTTGCCCCAATGCATGGTTGTTGGTTTGTTAATGGAGTGTCTTCTAGAACTGGAGTATATATTCCGGGCGAACCGGCTATCGGACATGAGCAGAATGAAAAGCCGTAAACCTTTGCTGGGTGTTCTATTTGTTCGACCGTTGAGAACGGATTCTTTGACTGGTAGGGGTGACTAGGGAGAGCATTCTTTCCACACAAGTGGTGGCCTGTGTACCCCTGACTTGGAACTCGCTGCTCAGCAAGGTAGATTTCTGCTCCCGGGAACCAGTCTTCACATTCAATTGTTCAAATGTTATCCTGCAATGAAATGGGCCTGACCAACTGACAGGCTGCCTAGTAATGGCCGAAGCCCCGAATCACGGATCAATCACGAAAGTCAATGAAAGTAACGTGTACAATGTCATGAAACGTAAGCGTGTACTGTCTTGAGAGGGAACATGGTGACATCAGTGATTGATTGGGGAAGGGGGGCACTCGTGAATTGTATCGTTGCTGGTTGTACGTCCTAGACTTGAGGCTCGTGTCCAGTAGACCAGATAGTTTGGAGGGCAACGAGAGGCAATCCCGCAAGCAGTCACTGCAGACGGGGAGTATAGCTCGTTGGACCTAGGCCGGTCAACACCCCAGAGGGCGGGACAGGAGGGATCCTAGACTTGGGAGTGGGAGTAGTGCATCTCCTCAGATGCACGCGCGAGGAGAGCAGTCATGCTGGAAGTTCTCGTGGAATGACCCTATGATGATACAGGATTTCACGTTTCAGCGTGACGACGAAGACGTTCTTGAAGAACTCGGGAGGGATGCTCCTATCTCTAAGACCGGTGGAGATGATCTGCTTGGTTTTTGTCGCGAAGAACTTGATGCCTGCATTCATGGCTGCTACGACGTCGAGCTTGATGTGGAGCTGGACGAGGGTGTCATGCGGCGACTGGGGAGGAGTTGGGTAGAGGGGAAAGGTTGAGGGTGAGAGGGATGTGAGGTGGTTTGCGAAGTAGAGAAAGTTCCGATTGGGAGGGTTAGGTACATGGGGTGTGGGGAACTCCGGACGAAGACCGTGTTGTTCTGTGAGGAAACATGGAACAATTGGCCGAGATTTGGGATAAAGGGGAATTAAGCGCACCAATTAGGTTCCAGTATTCAGGGGTGGTAGTGTAAACGAGAGAGTGGATGGGGCCTGGTGTTGTAACTCGCGCTGTTGAGATATCAACGCCCTACATAAAAAGTCAGTTGCCGTGGGCAATATCTGTGCAACATCAAGCGCACTGGTATGGTGTGCCCTTCCCGCGCGCGAATATACCAGGTCTTCCGCCATCCCTGTCGGCCCTCGACTCTGTCTAGCTCACTGACAACTTGGAAGCGCCGGCGACGGTCATTCTTAACCCAGTTGAAAACCTGACCGGGATCTGCATTAATAATGGATCGAGACAGGTTCTACGAGAATGTCAACGAAGAGCTAGGTTCACGTAGCAAAGAGACCGACCAAGTCCGACAAGGGGATGAAGGCGTCTGGACGTAAGTTGGCATGGTGCCTCAGATAAGACGCGGCGGCAAGTCCCCACGCGTGTTGCTCTTCTGTGGGAGGTGGTTTCCATGCGTACTTGAGGTAATTTATGTATGTTCTTGGAGGCGTGGGGCGCGGTACGACGGGAAGAGCAGGTTTAAGCATGGGCGGAGAGGGGAAAGAGGGAGAAGCACGTGACAGGAGGATATTAGTCGTAGATTGATGTAGCTCTCAGAGCAGGTCACCTCTGCCATGAAGACTCAGACCGACGACGGACACACAGACGCCCTCTCCCACTGGGACTCAGACAACCCAAAGCTCGATGCCGTAGACGATTCTTCCTCCAACAACTTCTCCTCCTCCCCACAGCCCCGCGACAGCATCGACTCTGCTGGCGCACACTCGTCAAATGGCCATTGGAGAGACAGTACTGCCATCTACTCCGACCGCCGGGATGCTCCCAACCCTGTACAGTCCGTGCAAGGCGATCCGCCAATTCTCGTCGAACCCAACTTTGACGAGGGTGTTCTCCGGGCTCTGTGTGAACTCGACGTACGTCCCTCCTTTCCCAACTCGGAACCAGCTATTCACCCATTTGTCTTCTTCTATACAGTGTGCTGTCCCGCTTCTGCTCGATCGAATCAAGCAAAGCACTATCTCGTGCAGGGTACGCCCTATGTCCTTCCGTCCCCTGTTGATTGGAATTCACAAACCTCATCTCATCAAATATCAGGAAGCCTCCGCCTTCTTCAAGAAGCGGGCTGCTATCGAGGACGAATATGGTCGGAACTTGCAAAAGATTGCTCGCACCACCTCTGAAACATACGCCATGAACGACGGAAAGGCTGGGTGAGCATCCCTTACCCTTCCCTCCTTATCTCGTCTCCTCTCCGTTTCCTCTACGCCGACCCGTCTCACCTGTCCTTGTCCCCAACTACAGTTCCTTTGTCTCAGCGTGGCAGTCCTCGATGCGGGTACATGAAATGATGGCCGAGAATAGGCTGCGCTTTGCACAGCGGTTAAATGAGATGAGTGACGAGTTGGCGACACTTGTCAAAGAAGTTGACAAGAACAGGAAGCAGGTATCTTGTATTTATTTTGTCAACTGCCACTACTGTTCTGATCATTCCATTTATTTGCATCAGACAAAGGAGCTCGCAACGCGTTATGAACGTGCACTCCAAGACTCAGAAGCCGTCACAGAAAAATGCAAAAACAGGCTTGAGGTTACGTCCGAGGAGCTTGAGCGGGTTCTACTCCAAAAGGAGGGCGAGTCATTCAAAGACACCGCGGTCCAGAGTCGATCAGGAGCAGCCGGGAAACGGGTCATCGGCAAAGCCGTCGCCAAGGGAGGTCTACTGCTCAAAGGCAAGAACCCCGGAAACGCAAGTAGCTTCTTGTCGCCAACTGTTCAGTGTGACAAACTCTTGATTGACACTCGGATTTACCTTTAGATTCAACGCCAGGAGGATGATATCAGAGCACGAATGTCCACTGCGTCAGATCAATATAGGAAGGCTGTGACTGATACGCAAGCGATGCGACAAGAATACTTCAACTTTCAGTTACCACGAATACTACGTGTGAGTCGCAGTGTGTTATTTTTGTCTCGGTTCTTTGTCAGTGATGCTAATGTGGTCCGCAGGCATTGAAAGAGTGTGCGGATGAGGTTGACTTGGGCACTCAGTATCATCTGACGAGATATGCGTTTTTGTACGAGAGTATTGTTCTCAGTGACGGACTGATACTGATACCTCCTGACGATGGTGAGTGTCCCGTCCATGAGCCTAGCGATAAGAATTGACTTGTGCGTAGGTCTGGGTCTGAAAGCGACAATTGAGACAATCGACAACCGGTCTGATTTCAAGACCTACATGCAAAACTATGTGTATGCACGAGGGTCAGTGGCTCCAAAAGGTCCACGGAGAGAGGGTCCGCCTGAAGACGGCTTCGTAAGTCTAACTTTCCACATATCCTACCAATCATATCTCACGTCACATTAACTAGCTTCCACCGCTACCTACCCACAACCCCGAGAAACTCTATCGCTCATCAAATGCCATCAACGCCCCTAACAACGCCAACAACCAAGTCGGTGCTCCACACCCCAATCACCAGCAACAACCACACGCAGGTGCAAGTGGGAACAATGAATTGAACGGAGTGGTGGATAAAGGCCGACCGACATTTGGGGTCGACTTATCGGAGCAGATGGCCAGGGATAATGTAGAGGTGCCGCCGATTATGGTCAAGTGTTGTGAGGCGATTGAGAAGTATGGTATAATGAGCCAAGGGATATATAGGGTCAGTGGAACAGCGCGTAAAGTTGCCGGGTTGAAGGCGAAGTTGGATAAAGGTGAGATCAGATTCTGATGTGGTCCAGTGGGCTCGTGTCCCTGCGTTTTCGGTTTGCTGATGTTTGATTTCGTGTTTTCTTTCTTTCTTTTTATGCTTGTGTTGATTTGATGGGGATTGAATGGGGTAGATTTGGATGCGGTCGACTTGGATGCGCCGGAGTGGTCGAATGATATCAACAACGTGGCGAGTGTGATGAAGATGTGGCTGAGGGAGCTGCCGGATCCGTTACTGACGTATTCGCTGCACCAAGGGTTCATCGATGCTGCCAGTACGTATACATGTCTACTTTCTGTCTTTCAAGAGGTGCTCACTGCGGTCGTAATAGAGATTGAAAACGACAGGCTGAGACAAATACGACTGCACGAGCGCGTAAATGACCTCCCGGACCCGAACTACTCAACCTTGAAATATTTCTTGGGACACCTACATCGGTGCGTCGTGTATCACCTTTTTTTTTTCATTTCAAATGACTTATAGCCTTTGGGTTCTGTCCAGAATTAACCAACATGCGGGAGAGAACCAGATGTCTATGCAGAACCTCGCGATTGTATTCGGCCCAACATTGTTTGGTCAACCTCTGTCCAGGGCGAATGGAATGCCAGATACGTTCCATCAGAATCTAGTGAGTTTATTGACGCGACTCTTGTCCCGTGTTGTGATCACTGATGACATTTGTAGGCAATCGAGACAATATTGAATCATTATGTGGATATATTCGTGGATGAGTCCGAGGCGGCTTGACCTGATATCCATCACCTCCTTTGTTGATCCTATGTTTGTTTTCCTGGCCCCGCTTGGCGGTTCTTTGTTTCTCTATATGTCTTCCTTGTTACTTATATGCACCTAATTTGGTTCAGTTGTCGTGTTGGGACACTATTTTCTTTCCTGTTCATTTCCCCTTTCCCTTCTTCCCCTCCTGCATGTTGTTGTGTTTGTATTCATATTTGTTTCGAATTTTGGATTAACAGAGCTAGCTGGTCTGGTTCTGAAGGATTAGGCTTTGAGAGGACGGCCAGAGAGACGGATGGAGCTCGAGCCGATGGGAGTCTGGATCCCTCCCCCTTCCCCCTTGCGACGTGTCCGCGTCCTTGTTGAATGGTGTCTAATTGACGCTGGGTGCGAATTGGCGCGGCCTGTTTGTTATGGGATGATCGTTAGCTTGTATGTTATACATGTATTGTAGTAGTAGAATTTTCATATACCCACATTTTTGGCCGGGTGCTTCAGACTTGATTTAAAAAACATGAACGCTTTCGAAAAAAGGACAGACACTCCACTGTGTAACTCGTTACATCAGGATCTTGGGACGTCTTGTGGAATGACATTGGCAAATAACAAAGAGGTTGGAGTCAAGGTCTGGTGTGTAAGCCCTTAACATGGATAGAAACAGACCTTACTGAGAATTGGACGAGATGTAAGCCCAGGCAAAAGATCAATGTCCTTTGGTAAATAGATATATTGAAGTAGGCGCGGGTGCCTGAACCAGCAACGAAAGAAATTGCTTGAACAGCCAAGACGGGGCACTAGCTAAATCACCACCAGATGATTCAATCGGAGATCACATCAAGACCAAGGTAAGTGATCCCTGAACGATATCCAAATCAAACCCGGACATTGCAAGCCTCCTAATCCTCGCCAGTGCCTCAGGTGTCCAATGTGGATCATTGGACACTACCAAACGAAAATGCCCCCAGGTCTCCCTAACGCCATGCAATGCCTCCAACATTTCAGCCACCAACACCTTGTCTAGCTCCCAACAATCATCCAGCACAAGGGTTTCGAGGGCAGGCATAAGTTTCGGACCTTCGGCTTTAGTAGGATCAATCGCTGCCCTCCTACGATCTCTATCTTCGAAAAGTCCAGCAATGGGCCGTCCAATCATGCTCACAAC
>JAEUWJ010000615.1:0-51097 GCA_018524395.1 Podaxis carcinomalis
TGGAATGGTTCTTTGGGGAAGGTGAGAGATCACGGGGGGTTTGCCCCGTCGCTGACTGTGACTGTAGATGTGCAGATGAAGTGTAAAATAGATAGTAGTGTTGGCGGTAGTGACAATTCTCGAGACAATGGCATCGGAACCGACTAGGAACCGACCAAATAACGGCGTGTTCGACCGCTATCAGTTACTTCACCCCGAGCACTGGACCGTCAGTCGCCGTTAGCTGCGGCCATCCTGATGTATTTGGGTGTATTATAAGTATAAGACACAGAGACAATAATCTAATAATCGAAAAGTGGAAATGGCTCAGCGCGATGCGATATGTGATGCCGCCTCATATCTAAACACCGAGCCTGCTTGTGATGCGTCCCGATATCAGTAGTAATTGATATGCTCACTGCAAGAACATTCATAAGTAAAGGAATCACATTTGACCATGCCAGCAAGCCCAATCCACACCCTCAATTATTAAGCCCACCTGCAGTGAGTATGCAACTAGTAGACAATTGTCTCATTGCTTGGGAAAAGCCAACTGCACTCCTACTCTGTCCATCCAAATATATACTGGCTATCCAGTGGACGAGACATCAGCTCCAGAAGAAATCCCAAATTTGCAGTTGACTATGATAGATGGCGTTTCTATGAGTGCAAACGTCCCTCTCAGTGATACAGGCATGTCTTACACTAATGAGGTCTGTATGGTGTATTTGTACTTGCCTGGAACTGAGCAGTTTTACTACTGACTACACTAGAATATAATATTCAATGCTTTATGCCCTGTCATTGGCCAGAAGACCCTTGATGCATTGGGCCCTGCCCTGTCCCAGGGACTCTCAGCCTTGGACTGTGTTAACAGCAACATTAACTGGAAGCCCGTAGGCTTCACTAGAAGATCGATAATAGGACTCACGTCGTCACACAATAACTGGGTGTTCTCAGCGGTATATTTGATTGGAAAATGCAGGGGGATACACATAGTGTAGTGTACAAGAGTTTAGAAGGTAGATAATGGAGAGAGAGAGAGCAATGTAAGTCTGGCAGGGACCTATGTATGCTAATGTTTATAATTGTTAGTACCCAGACTTACATTAACCCCCCTTTCTTATTCACTTCCAAAGCCATTGTCTCAAAAATTGACCATACCTCCCTATCTATGGTGATGTAAGCCCCTGGCTCACATTGGAGTTAATGGCTCAGAGGTGACAGAAGTAGAAGAACTTAGTTCCCCTGTACTAGGAAAGAGATAAAAAGGGGCACAGATACAGATGTTGTAAATTCCTTTATACCTTCCGAATAGTACCTCGAGTGCTGCATATTTCTCCGTCCCGTTCTCTAGTGAGGCGGCCATACCCAGTGATGACGGCCTTCCAGGTGATTTCTAACCGGTGTCCAGAGAGGTTGCAAGTCTTCCACTCATAATTGGGTTATTCCTATCGCCAGTGAGAGCGTATCAATTAGTGTACACCACAGCTTTAATTGGCTAGTTTGGCTGGGTTGGGAAGGATGACCACACATCAAAATATTATTAGGACAGTTGACCTGGTAGAGGGAATGCGAGTCATACCTCTCTTTCTCTTCTGCCTGATATATCGCTTTCGTTCCACTTTTTCCCAAATATCAGGGCCCTTTTCTCTAAGTGCGGCGTAGTAAACCTGTGAACATTGGTATTCATGCAGGAATACGAGTCGCGGATTTTTATAAACCTCCTCGTCTCGTAATACATAGGGGAAGCTGACATCATGCGATATGGGAACCAGCACTTTTAACTTGGGGCACCGTCGTAAGATTTCTTCCATAAGCGGGAAGATGTACAGATGGCAGCGTGTCGTTAAGTCCCAAAAGGCAAGATGAGTGAGCAAAGGTAGTCTGTAAATGCCCTCCCACTCGGGAGCAACTATAACACTGTCTTCGTGTTCAGGTGGGTTGATGATTTCGAGATGTGTCAATTGGGGATAGTCTTCAGGCAGGAAGCTACTGCCGTCAGGTCCGCATGTATACCCCCAGAGAGTGTCGAACATTATTGAGAGGCGTCGGAGGGTATGTGTCGGGAGGATATAATGGAAGCCTTTGAAGTTGGGCTGAGGGAAGACCCAGCACACAACTGTTTGCGCACTTTGACATGCGGAGACGATATCGCGGGCATCGCGGATATTGACGTGGCTTGGGAGGAAGAGGATTTTGACGTGTTTAGCGAAGAAAGAACGGGGTCGGGAGCGGAATGTACGGAGGAAGAGTCGGATGGTGATGGGGGAAAGATTCGGGAAAACGACTTTGTATATGAAGGCTTCCATCCTAGAATTTGGGACATATATTAGCTACTGGAGGAGAGGGTATAGGACTATGTTTTGGCAAGGGAACCGTGTGAGTGAGATGCTTAATTTGCTCTGGGACGTGACGTGAACAACGACTAATCGATTTCCTATATTACCAAGGACAAAAGTTGGATGCAGAGGCTTATCTTCTCATCCTCCCGCCATCTCTTCCACTTTTCCTATCCCCGCCATCTACGACCTCTACAGCAACTCAGAGCAATGTCCGCAGAACACCCGACAGGCACACACAAGGACCCCGTCACAGGGGAGATGATTTCCAAGCAGTATGTCGCCTGTGACTCATTTTTTCCTGCTAATTGATCGACTCAACACCGTGTGCAGGGAGTTGAAGCGTCGTGAAAAGCAGCGCACCAAGGAAGCTCACAAGGCGAACAAGGCTGCTCCTGCGCCCCAAAACGACGTTAAGGAAAAAGTTGCGGCCAAGCCGAGTGAGGACGACCTTAGTCCAAACGTGTGTGCGCTTAATGACGTGACTCGATCGCTCCTGACATAGAGTTTCTTCTTCGTCACAGCAATATTACGAGCTACGCTCGAGGCAGATCCTCAACCTTAAGCAAACCCAAAATCCGAACCCTTACCCGCACAAGTTCCATGTCAGCCTGTCCATTACCGACTACATTAAAGAGTATGGTGGCGAGGGCGTTGTTGCTCCCGGTACCAGGCTAGACGTTCCTGAGGTCAGCCTTGCCGGGCGGATACATAATATTCGTGCTAGCGGTGCCAAGCTCAGATTCTATGACCTGCACGGAGAGGGAAAGAAGGTCCAGATCATGGCAACTCAACAGTCAGTCCCATCCCCGTGTTGTCGCGCGTTTCCGTCCTCAAAAATTTTATAGAGATGCCAAGGAACCCGAAAAGTTCATCGAGACACACGACCTTTTCCGTCGTGGCGACATCGTTGGTGTCGTCGGTGTTCCCTCCCGAACCAAGAAGGGAGAGCTCAGTATATCCCCGTCGTCCATGGTCCTCCTTGCTCCGAACTTGCACCAGCTCCCCTCTAGTCACTTCGGTCTCAAGGACCAAGAGACGCGTTACCGCAAGCGCTACCTTGACCTCATCCTTAACGACAGCACCCGCAACATCTTCATCACGCGCTCCAAGATTATCAACTACATTCGTCGCTTCCTCGATAACCTCGGTTTCATGGAAGTCGAAACTCCCATCACGTCCCTCCTCGCTGGTGGTGCTACTGCCAAACCCTTCATCACACATCATAACGACCTTGATCTAGATCTTTATCTTCGTATTGCGCCTGAGCTCTACCTCAAGGAACTCGTCGTCGGTGGCCTGGATCGCGTGTACGAAATCGGTCGCGTATTCAGGAACGAGGGCATCGACTTGACGCATAACCCTGAGTTCACGATTTGCGAGTTCTATATGGCCTACGCGGATGCTGAGGACCTTATGGACATCACCGAGGCAATGTTGGAAGGGCTTGTCAAGACAGTGACTGGTGGCTCAACCAAGCTGATTTACCACCCTGATGGAAACAAGGGTCAACCTGGCGCAAGGCAACTTGAGCTCGAATTCAAGCGTCCTTGGAAGCGCTATGATATGATCACAACGCTTGAGGAGAAACTCGGGGTCAAGTTCCCTCCTGGTGATCAACTACATACAGAAGAGACTAACAGGTGGTTGAAGGGGCTCTTGGCTAAGGTATTCGTTCTTCTTGTTTCAGAAACACGTGATTTACTTATGATGCGTAGCACAACGTCGAATGTAGTGAGCCCCGTACCAATGCTCGTATGCTTGACAAACTCGTTGGCGAGTTCATCGAGCCCTTGTGCATTTCCCCTTCATTCATTCGTAAGAACGTGCCCTGCTCCTCATGTTCCTAATACTAACTACGTCGCCCCCAGTTGGCCATCCTCAAGTCATGTCACCTCTTGCCAAGTGGCACCGCTCACGCCCAGGTCTCTGCGAGCGTTTCGAGGGCTTCATGTGCGGCAAGGAGTTTTGCAACGCATACACTGAGTTGAACGACCCCTTCGAGCAGAGGCTGAGGTTCGAAGAGCAGGTAGATTCGACTATATACGTGTTTCCGCGTATGTGTACTGACCACCGTGCCCAATAGGTGAGGCAAAAGGAACAAGGCGATGACGAGGCCCAGGGCATCGATGAGACCTTTATCGATGCTCTTGAACATGCTCTGCCGCCAACTGGTGGCTGGGGTATTGGTATCGATCGTCTGGTTATGTTCTTGACAGACTCAACGAGTAAGTTCCTCCCTTCTGCTTTCTATCACGGGCCACTGATTCGTGATATTTTAGACATTAAGGAGGTGCTGTTGTTCCCTGCTATGAAGCCTATTGAGAACCCACCACCCCCTCCTGCTGTTCCCGGCGGTCATCCTCTTCCACCATCTGGCCAGATCTAAGTATGTTAACTTACACCTCATAGAGATGATAATTGCTTTGTTCCGTCGGTGGCGTTGGATGTATATCCCATATCGGAAAATAAACTTCTGCGTCCAACCCAATTTGAGTTCACTCGGAACGGGGAAGTTGGAGCCTGCTGTCAATTCTTTGGGCTCAACACCAGCTCTCTGGATTTGAAACGAGGTCAAGCAATGATGTCAAGGCTGTTTAGACCTGTCTCGAAGAGAAAACACCTTCGGCAATGTTGCTGCTGGTAATGAAATCACCTCAAGCTCCGCCATCTCCCTTGAGCGGCTTCCGTAGGTACGTAGGATCAAGTATCTATCATCGCAGACTCATATCTCTACGAGATGGAATTTTGCTATATACACATGGGTATCGGACCTGGGCCAATGCAGATGTAGGACTGTAAGCAGGGCGAAGATCTCGAGTGTTTCCTGTCATTGGAAGCTTCCACAAAACTCAGAACTCCATGACCTACGAGACATTGTCCTTATGTTTTCCTAGTTTCCTTTGCCGCATCGCAGCCCATACCTTGGTTCTAGAAGTAGTGCTTCAAATGAAGGTAATGAGGTACACGGTGTGCCGAAGGGGATACGAAAATACGCACACCGATAATAAACGCACTTCATACTGGTACAGGGGGTCCGTTGAGTAGAAGCAAGGAAGGTGGTATAGATGAAAACCGATAAGAGGGTATACGCAAGCATTAGGTAGTCTGGGACCTTTCGCACTACCGACGTAGAAATATCCGTGGGTCCCAGCCTCGAAATTAAACGGCGATGATTCTGTAAAGCTTGAGACGGTCCCACCTGATGGATAGAAGAGATATATAAGGGAGGAAGTCTTGTGATTTTATGCTAGTTCCATATGTTGAAGGGGAACTACATGTGAAGCCTTCTCAGGGGGTAGAGCGAGCTGTTTAATGCCTAATATGACACCGAAGAATCCCACTGAGGGTTGATGCCCCGAATCCTTCCTCTGAACCTTTACTCTGGGATAGCAGAGTCAATGACTGGCATGTGCTGATAGTTTTGCCACTCGCGCCCATGCAGTCCTCATGGAGTACGCCCTCGGTGCCGTCCTAATGAGTTTGTACCTCAGTTGACCCAGATGAACGTGGACAGATCTTGATGACTATTCAAGTTCCGCTGCTATTCAGGTCGTGAGGACATGGTTGAGTGGGATTTTACACTTTTTGAGGGGTTTGATTCAACGCTGGGCACACTGTTAGTCCCCCCCCCCATTGCGGTAGGTGGGAACCCAACCACTTGTATTGCTGTCTATTTTTCCTTCGTCGTTTCCCCTTGTCCGCACAGATCTATTGATATTGTATACAATATTTCGGCACTCGTAGAAGTTAGTGGAATACTACATCATACATGAAACGTTGCCATCTCCTATATACCCCAATGGTGTTTGACATAATATGAGCTACAGCACACGCAGTCGGGTGCTCAGTTCCAGGGAACCAATCTAACAGCAACTACAGCCAAGTTCGTGCCACAATGACGAGGCTATTATTATTAATGCCATTTCTTATGCGCATCTTGCTGTTCACTGGGGCTAATGGGCCGGACGTGTATAAAACTACCTGAAGCCTTCCTCCTCAGATGATGCTTTTTGACTACCTTCAACTGTCGTTTGCTGAGCAAGCTCTTGTAGGAAGGTATACTCCCCATGATCCTTCACATTTCCAGTGGACAACACTGATACATCTTATACATCCACTGTTAATTCATCGTGGACTTCACCCCAGATCTTGTGATCCGTCTTTATGACTGCGCAGCATCCTCAAGAGCATCTGATGTATGCTACCCCCCTGCGCTAGTCATAGTGGAAGCCCGTTGACCAGGCGACGAGCCCAAATTCCCGACACTGATAATTAGCTATTTGCTCATAAATTACTCTCATCTGTCACTGACATGGCTGAGTTGAGTTCTACGGCACATGGCTATAGCACGCACAGTGCCCTATAAATTGCCACCCCCAGTTCCCTTAGATCCCCCCAAGAAGCGCACAATAATGGGTAGTTTGTACATTCCACCGTCAGTCCTTGTTTTTCTGCATGACAGTCGAGAGCTTCAAGTACTGACAGTAAATCACTTAACAACCCTTCCAGTGCTATTGCCAGCCAAATTGTTCCGCAGGTCCTTGAATACTTCGACCAATCGTCCCACTCGGAGGTCTTGAAAGGTCAAATCCCCCAGAGTAAGGTTGCCGTAAAAAAGGTGAAACCATACGGTCATGCTCAAGGCATTGGAACGCCACAAGTACGATCTTGCCAACACCTTTATATTCATAATGGTTGCTGAACGTTTATAGCTTGAACATGCTATGAAGCAGTGGGAAAGGGCCACCCATTCAAACGTCCTGCGGTTCTTCGGTCTTTGGAAGAGTCCACTTAGCCCTTTCCCAGTGCTCGTTACTTCATTCCTGGAGTGGAATATAATTGATTATGTCTCCGCAATGCCAGGTGCCAATAAATATAGCCTGGTATGTCGCGACCTCCTTATCTAGTACACTACTTTATGCTCATGCCTTCTAACGATCCATTATCAGATCTTTCCTATCGCTCTCGCACTGGAGTACATGCACCAGCAGAACCCTCCCGTTCTCCATGGAAACATAAAGGGCGTGAGTGCTGTATTGGTTTACTTCATATCAATTCCTCATATAATGAAGTCCAATATCCTGGTCGATCGGACTGGGAAGGCTTACCTCTCTGATATCGGAATCTACAAGGCGCTTTCTAAGCCAGACCAAGTTGATCCCGAAGTCCGTTGGAAAGCACCAGAGATAGTACTGGATAACAAGCCACACAGCACCGCGTGCGACGTCTGGAGCTTTGCAATGACAATATTAGAGGTCCTACTCCCTAACTGAAACCCTTTCTGGCCTTATAGCTTATATTCTTTCACATAGGTTTACACTCATGAACGACCATTCTGCGACATACCCTTTGAAGCATCGATTGTCGTTCAAATGAAAGGGGTCCAAATAGTACCACGACGACCCTCGAATGCCATACCTGATGAAAGTCTTTGGCGGCTACTCCAACAATGCTGGAGTTATTCGCCCTCTGAGAGACCCGGGATGTCCAAGGTCATCTCTCAACTTCGTAGTCTGAGGGGACAGGCTAGGGGGCGTTAGTACAAACAAGGTATATTATGAATGAGGTAGATTTCCTCCAGCTTCAATACCGGTGTTTACGTGCTCTAAATACCCAAATATAAGTTTGTTATCCAACTGAGACCCATGTTAGTGTTGTCTCCTCAGGACTGGAAAGGGACAAACGACAGCTCAAACATATACTTGGACCTATAAATAGGCGGACCACTTGAAGAATTTGCTGTCACCAAAGGCATCCAGAAAAGAAAGAAAGCTTTGACACTTCCTATCTATCGATTTTGAGGCTGCATCCTTTGGCTCGTGTTCTTAGAAATGTGGGGTAGGTATTTCCAGGGTATAACTTAGGCTGTGGTTGGACGTTCACTAAATGTTAAAAACCTTTGGAATTGCTGGGACTGAGCTCAGCCCAAGGTACCCGATCCCTGGTGTCAAGCTTATCCCCTGGTTCTATATGAGGAGACCGAACACCCGCGGCAGTGAAATGCGCCAGTATCATGTCGTGGCTGGGCGCTTTTGGTGCATAGAGCGTCACAAAGGCTTCTCAATGAGGACCCCAGACTAGCGGGCGTATGTGACTGTTGCATCCAGAGGTTTTGGATGCGCTTAATGAATTTATCATCTAATTTGTCTAGATATTGCAGAAAGAATGACTTAAAGCTGTTGTCAAGAATAATGTTTCTTGTCAGTATGAATCGCTTCCAGGCAAACTAGCCGCATCCGGGGTGTGGGCAGGCAGGGAAATCCAACTGCCGCCTCGTGTGTAGTAGATGACGACACATGGCTACTGCTAGATTAGCAAAGAGGCCAAAACTATATATACCAAAAAAAGTCAATATGTACATCAAAATGTACTAAATACCCAGATTCTTCCCTCCAGGTGGGATGCTCTTATATAATACACTATTCTCAAAATTTTCACCAAAACTTGGACAAGTTTTTAACATCTCCTGTGGACTGGCACAAAAGTTTATTTGTATGAGTCTGGCTGCTCTCAGGAGGTCTTGGGTTCAAGTCCTGGTCTGGCCAATTCTAATGCACCTCATAAACTCAGTAGAGGTGTGTTGGGATAAATCTCAAGAAGGTTGGGGTTCAAGCCCTTGTTTAATAAATTTTGGTGCTGTAACTGATGGAAGCCTGGTATACTTTGGACATGATGGGACTACCTTGTGTTCATCTCCCGATATTTGCCTTTTTACTGATGTGGCATCAGCAATGACAAGCAACTATCTAGTGGCTATTATGAAAGCGTCTGTCACGTGACACCACCCAATCAGTCATTCGAAACCCCAGCAAGTCCACCCCTACTTGCTTGTCTCATCTCCTCTCGCTTTCCTAAAAACAACCGACAAGGCCTTGACATTCTCCACGACCTCAGGCCACGCAGTCCGATGTAATATCACACTCGCCTCCGTCGACCCCCTAGGCTCCCTCAAAAACGTCGCATGTATCTCCATCGTCGGCGGGATCACTCGTATCTTCTCGCCATTGCCCGTTCCATTCACTGGAACCTTGAGTTTGTCGTCTTCGGATTCAAATATCGATCTGAACAGGGTTTCTGCTTCCTGTAAATCAGGGGGGTGTCGACGGTCCGTCGGTCAACGATCAGACATAAGAGACATCGTAGGAACACACGCACACCATAGCTCATACTCGCCAAACTCTGTCTTCCAAACGCCATGCTCTGACTACTCCAGAACCCGGTCCTACTCACGCGTATTTGTGGAGGCGTATACAAGGACCGGAAGTACTCCTGGATGCCGTTGAACAACTGTGATATTTCGGATTTTCCTGGTATGTTGGGTTGAGCGGATCCAGCGGACTGCGATGATGCGGATTGCTGAGGGGCTTGTGTGTGGTGACACATGCAGTGGCATGCCGTGGTGTGATGGTAATTCGCTTGTGACCCAGGAGCAGACATGATGGGAGTGAGAAGACAAGTTGAACACAGTGCTGCAATTCCCCTGTGAAATCAAGCTCAAGCGCTTATTGATAGTCCGCAGCAACTCCGTTCATCCATAGTGGTATATTGGATTAACCTTTAACATATTGTATTACTATTCGAGTGGGGAGACGGAAAACAAAGGAAATCAATACAGCAGGAAATAATGATAATAAAGAAAGGAAAAACTACAATCCCCGAGGAAGAGATTCGAGGAAGAGGTAATCAGGGCATACAAACGTGAACACGCCGCAGGCAGAGTCGAGGAAAACTGCACCCAGAGTATTGTAACAGGAGAACAAAAGACAGTCTCGGGTCCGCGTGCATACACGCATATCATAGGTCATCTTCTGGATCCCAGCGGGAAATCTTATCCAGTGGCTGATAATAATACTGCTTGTACTTCTTCGT
Organism: Podaxis carcinomalis; assembly: GCA_018524395.1. Classification (NCBI taxonomy): domain Eukaryota; kingdom Fungi; phylum Basidiomycota; class Agaricomycetes; order Agaricales; family Agaricaceae; genus Podaxis; species Podaxis carcinomalis. The sequence continues at coordinate 10,194 of JAEUWJ010000615.1, forward strand.
TACATTTCGCTTTCCCGGCCGCGGCATCATGCTGCGTATCAGAGCAGCTCGTTCTTGATCACAGTCCATTTCCGGGACGTAGAACCACCGTGCGTCCTTGGCCGGGTTGTTACCATCCTATACGATGATAAGCGATGAGCCGACAGTAGGTGTACGCAATTGAAGATATACCTTATAGCTACTATCCACCTTTCCAAACACCCCACTTCCTCGGCCCGCAACACCACTCTGCAGCACACGGTCGAATACAACATGCCACTCCTGCTCACTTCGTTCTGCTTTCATGGAAGGCCGACTCTGCGTTACGATTTTGTATATCTGGGAGATAGGCAACGACGACGCTCGTGATGTGGCCATACCCTCGATAATCATGCCACAAATCTCTGCATCTTCTTCTGCGATGCCATTCTGATCCCGTGGGACGCCATCGGTAAAGGTGAGTCGGGGAGGGGCCACCGAAGAAGCACGAGAAGATGCAGAGGATTCGGAGTCCGAGTCCGCAACATATTTCGACCTCCTTTTCTTGGATGTTAGCGTCGAAACTTCCGAGGTAACCGGATTTTTGCGCCGTTTGTTGACAGCGGCTTTCGGCTTGCCTTTATGGGGCTCTGTTGAAGTTGATGAAACTGCAATCTGAGAAGGACCATCAGAGGTTTTCACTCGTTTTCGGGAGGAGCCATGATCCAATTTTGAGTCTTGCTCTGATTTAGGTCGTTTGATGGCGGTTGCGGAATTCTCGGCAGAAGCGGCAGGACTCGAGGAAGGCTTGTTTTCCGAGCTTGTTGAATTTCGCCGGGATGAGAGCACTCTCGGGCTGGTGGGCAATTGTGTCGGATGTTCCCTGGGACTTCCAGGGACATCTTTGTGAGCCGCGGTTGTCAGAATGCAGCGCCGAGACGAGTTTTCACAGATCCCTTCAGGCATGTTTGGCGGCGTGGAAGGCGGAGGTTCCATAGAAGTTTGTGTCATATGAGCTCCGGATTGGGGAAGGTCGGAATCGATAATGCCTGATTGTGAGGGGGCACATGTTGACCGTTCGTAGGGTGTGGGAGTCAAATCCAAATTCTGACAACGCGAGAAGCCATTAGCTATGGCAGGTGAAGAATACATGATGCATGAGCAAATGCTTACCGAGGTGGTGCTTACCCCATTCTGATCCAGCCTTCTCTCAATGCCTGTCGCCACCACACCTTGTTCCACGAGAATCAAGTCGAGAGCATCTTCTTCTCCGATATCTGATGAGATTGGCGATAATGGGGATGATGGGGCGATGAGGGGTGAGGAAGGATTGGAGTCACCTGACGTTGTTGAATGAGTGCGGAGGGGTGCCAGCGAAATAGCCGGTGAGAAAGGAGGGGGTGATGAGGGTGGCAGAGGTGACGAGGGTGTCAAGATCTCGTCTACATCCATGCTGCTATCTCTGTCGCTCGTTAAAGGTGGAAGGGGTTCCATCGATTCCAGGACTGGCGAAGCCGGCAAAGAGGGTAAGGTGGCCGGAGATGGTGCGGACATTACTTCGGGTACTTCACTCTCACGTTGTTTATCAGCTTCAACAGGGTGGGAAGAGGGGATGGAAGAGGGGATGGATGGAGCCGGTTCAGATATGGGTCGAGAAGCGGTCAAAACGTCGGTAACGGATTCGTTTGCGGGAGCGGATTTGCGGGTCGGGAGCAGTAATGTATGTTGAGGGTACATAGGATCGGTTTTCCACCGACCCCGTTCGGCAGATGTACGGAAGCACATGGTACGAATTCCCAGATCGCTGAAAGAGAAACCTGTACCGTCGTCCTGCTCCTCGTCCGCCGAGTCTGAAAGGGGTGTGGCAGATCGAAGGGGGGTGCGGGTTGGTAGGTCCATCCGAACATCGGTTTCTGGACTCTCAGAGTACTCTGACATGTCAAATTCTGAGGCTGCGCTATACCGTTGTCTGTATGTGTGGGTTGATCGGGACACGAGGGAAGCGGAGTGATGCGGTTGCGTTTTCGGGTGTAAGCGAGGAGCGGAGAGTCGATGCCAAAAGGTATGTTGATTTTCATAATGGTCGTTTGCAACATTAAAATCTGCGCCCGTGCCGACTTGAGGACTGGACTTGATATGCGCATAATCGTAGGCATGTTGGGTATTGTAGGGTGTCCTGGGGGGTGAAGACGAGCGAGGCGGCGATGAGAAAGGTTCTTGAATACGGCAAGAGTAGGACCATGAGGCCAACGGTGGTAGGGTGAGATCGACCATGTCGTCTGAGAGTTTTGTGAGACGAGGGGGCTCCGTTAGAGAATGGCGAGAGGACGACATGGCAGTTAGGGTGATAAGGGGAGCATCACGTGTACCCTCGCGTTGATTCACAGTAAACGCGTTTCGTCCGGAGTTTCAATTAATCCAGACTCCTTGTGCGCGTCGCACCGCGTGACTTGGATAATAACGTGACGTCCACCCCATCGTCGCTAGCGCTGGCTGACACCAGGCGTCGACGGCGGCAAAGGTGAGACACTAGTAATGGGAGAGACAGTATGGGTGAGGGGACTAGTCAGTGAAGAGATCAAACTTTGAGCGTGAGGACGTACTCCAATGACGCAGATATGATGGCAAGAATCCAGTAAATATTCAAATTTGTGAACTCCCCTACATGTGCACACCCACTGTTCGCGATATTTCTTGCACGGTATTGGAGTGAGGGTCTCTTCATTCGGCTCGTAGAGGTGGAGGTGCATGGGAATTGATATCCCACCATGTCTCTTGGATGCATGATCAAGTAACCAATGGTGTTGTGAGCAGAGCGAGGATCACACATCCCCCTGGGTCATCATCAATTTTGAATATACGAGTCCGAATCGCTTGTTGGGTCTATGGTCTGCATGCACAAGGAATGAGAAAACTTGGTGGTCGCGACGGGTGAGGGAGAGGGTCAAGGCATACAGTGTGCCTGCTGGTGCGTTCTCCTATCCTCGCCTATCATCTACGGATGTCAGTGAATGAGATCATTCTCCCTTTAAGCAGCCCATATCTGCGGAGAAACGAGTATCATGATAAGACCCCATCGCCAAAAAATAGGCTCACCTTGGTGAAGGAGGGCAGAGGACGAACGAGTGGAGGAAGGTATTATCAAACTAGCCACTGCAGGCTGCTAATTTAGTTTGTGAATAGTCACGTGAAAACATGGCACCCGATGTACGTCGCCAAGTGCAACAGTGCTGCCCGTCACCGAATAATGTCTTGTGACACTCAGTCGCATGTCGTTCAGAGTACTTGGAAAAGATGGATTACAGTGTCTAAGAAATTTCTCGGGGCCCGCATAGCCTTGCTCTATGAATATTCAGATTTGCTTGGGCTCATCCGCGGTTGATTCCGCCCGCGCAAGGGTTTCGACTGGGATTCATCCCAGAGCTATGCGCAAGAGAGAGATACATACGCTGACGACGATCTGTGGGGTGGGTGGTGATAGATTTCTACGACCATCTGGTGACAATCAGGGCCATGGGAGCCGTGGCTAGGGCGTGTAATGGCCGGTGGTAACTCCGATATGCCGGCAGGTTTCCAAATACGGATGAGTCTCGGCAATGACGGATAGAGAGTTGTTGCATTGTGCAATGTCCATCTCTCCTCCAACTATCACAGCATCCTCTCCATGTCCTCATCTTCAGCGCCGTCCGCAACATCTGCGGCAGCAGCTGCCTCTTCTTCCGCCGCATCCAATACCCTCCAAGCAGGGAGCAATCTCAAAGTCCGTGTCTCCACCACTTGCGCTGAAAGGCTCCAGAGGCTCATATAGTTGGCAATTGCCAATCCAGGTTGTCGGGATTATCCTCGCTATAGTCAGCGGACTTCTGATAGGCTCCAGCTTTGTAATCAAAAAGAAAGGTCTCCTTCGCTCGCAGGCGGGCGGAGAGCTCGGTGAGGGCGTCGCATATCTCAAATCAGTATGTAGCTGGTCGTTTCGACTTGAGAACAACGAGCTGATACTTCTGGCCCAGCCGTTATGGTGGACTGGAATGATTAGTGTGTACCAGTATTACGACGGCACTCTCCGGCAGCTGATAACTATCACAGTGATGATATTGGGTGAATTATGCAACTTTGCTGGTTCGTCCGGAGCCTTTGATCTCCATCCTGTGTTTTGTTTGACGTCTTTTACTCAGCATACGCATTTGTGGAGGCCATAGTTGTAGTAAGTGCGCTCCGCAAGTTTGCACACACGTCACATCAACCTCGCCGGTATAGACACCACTTGGAGCGCTTTCTGTTGTGGTCTGCGCCATTCTCTCGTCGTTTTTCCTGAAGGAAAAGCTCACATTCTTCGGCTGGCTGGGTTGTGGACTGTGCATCGTAAGCATGCTGCTTCCTCACCTTGATCAGGGTGTTTACTCTGCCCCTACAGCTGGGATCCACCATTATCGCACTCAATGGTTCGACCCCTCGCGCCTACTGCTTGGTTTCGTTCTCATCGCATATGCACCCTAGGTCCGAAAGAAGAATCTGTCGGTCAAATACGTGAATTCCAGAAATTGTTTTTGTCGCCTGGTTTCTTGGCATTTGCTGGATCACTTATTGCTGCCTCGGTGGTGATCATATTCTACTTTGCTCCCAAGTGAGTAGCATACAACATCCTTGCTCCTGCAGAAACCTCACATATGGTCCAGGTACGGGAAGAAGAACATGCTGTGGTACATCGGTGTCTGCAGCATGATTGGAGGTATCTCCGTAAGCGTTACCACTGGTCTTGGCGCGGCGATAGTAACAACAGCAATGGGAGATAACCAAGTAGGTGTCATTTCGTCTCTGACCATGGTGTTATTAATGTAGTCTCTAGTTTAAATATTGGTTTATGTATTTCTTGGCGGCATTTGTTGTTATTACCCTGAGTAAGTGTGTCGGTGCTGCCTGTCGGGCTGAGCTAATCATTTGCTGCAGTTCTTGAAGTTTACTATCTTAATGTTGCTCTGGCTCTCTTCAATACTGGTACGCTTACTTCTGCACGCAGTGTTAATAGTCATCTAACTTGCATCCCTAGCTATGGGTAAGCGATTGGCGATGAAGGAAAAACCCACATACTGACCAAGTTTCTAGTGACTCCCACCTACTATGTCATCTGTACGTCTTCCGTTATTGCTGATGAATTAAACATATCTAAAGCTCTCATAGTTACGTTTTGTTCCATGGTCACCACGGTTGTGAGTGGAAACAGGTCCACTGATCAGCCGAAGCCAACTTTTTGAGCTCATATCCTCTAGGTGCTGTTCCAGGGCCTCAAAGCATCGGTAACACAAATCCTTACTCTGGTCATGGCCTTTCTTGTTATCTGTGTCGGAATCACCATCCTTCAAATGTCCAAGGTCGACCCTGTTCAACTCAAGAAACTGGACCGCCGCTCGACAATCCTTCTCCAGGCTGCCCGGTCGCAAACCGAAACCGCGGACGAGAAGGTTCCCATCGGTTTGGAAGATCCCGGAATGGATGCTCTTCGCGGTTCCTTCGGAACTTTCGGCAGCATTATTCGCGCCAAAAGTGTACGCAGAATGAGCCAGAGCAGTGGCCGTGGATTTGACTACCGATCTCGTCCCCCTGGTGCGGCGGCCCCCTACAACAGTACGCTGCCCTATGCAAACGAAGATTCCCTGGATGGCTTGAAACGCCATCAGCTCTATGATGCTCCAGTGCCCAAGGACAACGAAGCGGCATCATTAAGAGCTGCATCAATACACTCACAGGTCGTTAATAAACGCCCCACCATCAAATTTGATAGTCAAGACGTCGTTCATCAATACAACCGCCCCGGTACAGGGACAAGCCAGGCGTTCCACGAACATCGCGCCGCTCAAGGTAGCCCAGCCCCGGGCGTATACCCACCCCTACCTCCCAAGTCGCCCCAGCCCGCCGAAGACAAACTTCTGGAAATCGAGAGCCCCGTGTCCGATACCCCGATCACCAATGCTGCTGTGTTGGGTGATGATAGTCAAACAACTATTATCCCACCCCACCTGGAACGAAGTCTCAGCAGTGAAGTACACAGTGCACCGCCCACGATGTATGCTCGATTCCGGTCACCGCCTTCGGCTCCAGCGCGAAAGGATTCTCGAGAAATCTTCGAAGATGTGCGAAGTTCTGGAACGCTTCTATCATTCCCGTCTGTGACAGACTCTGCGCGGAGTGAAGGTTGGGATGATGAGGAGCTAGAGCGGCAGAAGGAAAGTGCGAGGGCAAAGGAGCGCGGTAGGTCGGCTAGGAAATATCCGAAGGGAGATGGAGATGACGACAGGGAGGAGAGTGTATCCTTGTGGAGACGGACGACGATGAGTGACGAGGATGAGCCGCCGTTGCCAGCTGGAGGAATTAGACTTGTACAACAGCCATCTCGGAATAATGTGGGACGCTGAGGCGCAGTAACGATTCGTGTTTAACTGTGGATATTTGTGTATTTTTGTTGCTTTACCTTGTTTTTAGGCCCTGGACCAAGTATGTAACCCTGTATTTTCTTGGGTTCTTTACAATGGGTGATTGACTGTCATGATCATGATTCTGCTCACGCCATTCTTTCCGTTTTATTTTTGGTTCATTGGACTCTCCTACTAGCCATATTCTTTCTGTACCCGCACCCGTACCGTATCGGCTACAATGGAAATACGCGCAAGAAGGCCGAGCTTAGATGTGGGTATTGTTCCAAAGAGAACGAACGACAAAGTCTTCCGGCCGGGGGTTCTTGACACGAGAAAGAGACGGGTTCATCTCGAAGCGCACTGTAGAGATCAAATGAGGGACATGAAACATATTATCAGGTGCCGAAAGATCTACGCACGAGTTCTGTCGATTCTAGGAATGAGGTAGAAACCATTTGTCGGTAGATCAGTCTCGACGTCTACGAAAATACCCATTGTTCCGGCTGGATGGTCGATCCATGTCCACGCGGCGACGCCACCCTTGGCAGATACAGTAAAGGTGAGATTGTTACTGTGGGCAATGGAAATTTCCGGATCCTCGAGCTTTGCATTGGCTAGAGATGCCGGCGTGAACTAGGAGGAGCAGCTGTCAGCCTAGCGATATTGCAAGTGAGGCGGATGACGTACCCATTGCTCATTCGTTACAGTACGGCCGTCGACCTCTGCCGTCAAATTCAAGAGCATCCAAACGTCAGTCGCATCGTGGCCGTCTGGCAAGATACTTTGCAGGCCCTGTTGTTGGAGAATGACCGAGTTGTTCAGACTGGGTACAGTGAACGAGTGTTTCTGGGAGCTTAGCGTATTTCCTTTCCAGTCGTACCACGTCAACTGGGCAGTGCCCTCTACGGCTTCCCACCTATCCGATATAACGAGCACTTCTAGCGTTTCATTCTGCGCCGTCCAGAACGGGTAAATCGTCACAGGAGAGAATACTCCCGTCAGTCCGTAGTGAAGGACCTTCCATCTGCCAGAATATTCGATGCTAGACCAACTAACTCCTTGCCAGATATCATTTAACTGCCACACCAGCGCGCCTAGATTGTTCTCGCCTTTACCGGCACCATGTCTATACCATGCAACTTGGGCAACCATAGCGAGGTTTTGGAAGACTTGGGTGCTGTAGCACCATTGCGCGAATGTCTGGTTTGGATTGGACTGAGAGTCGATGGGAGGAGGAAGCCACGCCTCTACTGCCATCGTCATTTGAGCTTGGCCTTGAGGTGCATTTGGATTGGGGAAGACGAGATTGCCGGCGGGTGGATGATGATCCCTGGACATTACGACGGTGGAGTTGAAGGAGAAATCGGAGGGTGAGGTGAGAACTTCTTCCCAGCTGTAGAAGGAGGGCATAGAGTGGAAGCTGAAGGACGGCTGTGGTCAAGATCTTGTAAGAATCGGAGGCAAAGGACGTACCCGAATTCGTTCATGAAACTGGGTATAAGCACAAGATATGAGTGCAATGGCAACTTGAAAGGTAGGTCTAAAGTATGCGCGCCGGATGACGGGGAAAGTGCTATAGTTGAATGCCTGAGACGCATCGTAGTTGTAACGCTCTGAGGGAAAGGAAGATGTTACGATTATGTACAGTCTGGAATTTGGATAAGACGTACCTCCGTTGCCATAGATTTCACCAGGTGTGGCATTACTCAGTCGAAGCTGGTATGGATCCAAACTCAGAACTCCAGTGGTCGTCGAGCAATCAGTGTACGGAACCTATCAGAACGTCAATATATGCGCTGAACTGGGAGTACGACGGCCCCACAGAACGGGTCTCGGCTGATACAATCGGTTGGAGGAAATCCTGGAATAGGGCGACAAACTGCAAAGGTTACCGTCAGTGGCGTGGCGGATGGTCACAACCCCTAACATACTTCGTTCAAGTAATGGGTCCCGTTGTCCAGTGTATGCACAGCAGTTGTTACGATACCCTCAATCTCATTGCCGCCCGCCCACTGCGCATTACTAGGATGCCTATTAACCCTCCTCACGTTTTGACGAACTTCAGGTTCAATCGACTCCAACAAGAAGTCGTTGATCGGGTACATCGAATCCGAGAATATCAACTCAGACCAGGCCAAGATACCCAATTCATCGCACAACGAGTAGAAATCATAAACGCCCCCCGCAACGCTCGGGTGAGAGGGCTGGTAAGTACCACCTCCCCAAATGCGTAGCTAGAGAACCATACATCCAGAAATTTGTCAGGGCCATTGGATGAAACGATTCATGCAGGAAAGAAGACCCACCATATTCTGTCCACTCTTTACTGCGCTCTCGAGCACCCATCGCACTTGGTCTGTAGTTGTTCTCGCGTAGAAAGGGTCAAATGGAATGATGTTGGTACCAAGAGCATAGAAGGGTTTTCCGTTAATGTTGAAGTGCCAATTGTCGCCAGGAGTAATGCCTCGCGTCTCGACGTCCTCCTGGGGGTATCGTGCCTGGACAAGCTGTATAGTACGGAAGCCTGTACGTGTGTTAAAAGAGACGCTGTCTACAACGTTCCCCTGTGATCTTAGATCAAGAGTAACCGACAAGTTGTAGAGTTGAGGATTGCCGAGGTTGTGGGGGAACCACCGCTTCGGTATAGAGTCAGGGATCCTCCACACAGCGTTGACCCAGTTTGTGCCATCTCCACTAGTAGAAGGCGAGGCCCGGATCGCGGAGACCCGGAATGTTTTATCGATTTTGAGTTCCGGGAAAGCAAGCGTCAAGGAGGAAGACTGGAAGTCCGTGGACGATCGTACGCCCAGAGTGACATTAACAATCCAGTCGGCGTCTTCCTTCGGTGGAACTGAGAATGATTGGCCAAGCTTGTAAATGTCAACGGAGCTTTCTTCAATGAACACGGGGCTTGGTGTGCTGATCCCATTGGTGTCAGGAGAAACTGGAGGAGCTCCTATGGTCTGTTTCTTTCCACTCGGGGATGCCAAGGTCACAAAATAAGCGGGTTTATATATGCCGGACGGGACGAAGGCTGGACCCTGCGTCGATCCACCGAGTTAACTCACGAGAATCATATAGACTAATCACTCAATACGCACCCAATCCCATCCGAAGTCAGAGGCAATTTTTCGAACCCATTGGCGGACTCCCGGATACTCATACTAATGACATCAGCTGAATAGAAGCTTGTCCGAGCTCAGAATTGCCTCACACTGTCACTAGTTCTTACGCCATTGCCATTTGGGAAGAATTCTGCATCGGGTCTCGCTGTTACATTCAATCCATATGTCCATGCAGACTCGAAGGCAATGACAAGTTCAGCATTCTTGGGGGACGCGAGTATATGCGTGACATCGAAGACATATTGACGGAACTGATTGTTGACCCATGCGAGCGGCTGGCCGGCGAGGGTCTAGAAAGGATATGCCTCAGTACCGGACCTCAATAAGCGGTACGAAAACGTACGATGTTGGCGATCGTGTCTATCCCATAGAAAACAAGTAAGGTCTTCTTGGACTGTCGAAAGGCGCTGCTTTTCAGGAATGGCGTGATATCGGCCGTGTACGTCCAATTCTCATCAACAACCCAGCGTTGGGTAAAATCTATAAGCAAATCAGATATAAATACGTTGGAGTGAAACGAATTTGAATGATTAATACCATTTATCCCAAGCAATGGCTCGGTGATTATCCCGGCGTTCAATAAATCTAGATGCGCTTGGTTCGGGGGCCCAGTAGACGGGATGTTAAGAGTGCCATTCGAGTTCGTCAACGTCCAGTTTAGACTCGCTAGGTTCACGACATCGGCGAGAGCAGCCGCAGCAAGTAATGCTGGCAAGATCAGTCGAGAGAACCACAAGCGCGACATCTTGTGCGATGAGGTGTGTGAACGTACAGTATTCGCCCCCATTTATAGGAGCTGGATTACCACCTCATGAGGCGTCATATACATACACGAGGGTCCGCGCCACCAATAAACGACCATCTTGTGTTCGCCGGTAGGAAAGAAGGTGAGAAGACGTATCATGAGACTGATGAGGGTAGACGAAATTCTTCTCCGAAGTACTTTCTTCTCTGAAGGGACTCGCCCTGGGAACTCGCTCTGACTGCTCAGTGGAATCCTGACTTAAGTGTCTGATTCAGTCCTGTAAGGTTGCAATCCAGCAAGAGTCTTTGTACAGCTCGTTCACCTGAGATTGTCAAGAGAATAAGAAGTAGAGCGCTGGGAACCAGCGATAAAAATAACCAAGACTCTCTGAGCCCGTCACATGCTCCGATCGAACATCAGGCCATGACTTCACCATTGTTCTCACAAAATCCATGAATTCCTGAACATCGACACGAACCCTCTTCACCAGTTCCTCATCTCAAACAAAGTAATTTATCCTTAATTACATGGCTTAGTTTTGATTAAGCCCCAAGTTATTCGGAAGGATCTCAACCCAGTAGCTAGAGAACGAGTACGTTAGGCAATGGAACCATGGTCACCGACTTACGACTCACCCATCAGGATCCAGAATGAAAGCAATAAACTTCATCCTTCCCTCGGTCAGCCTTTTCTTAAATGGAACACCGAGCCTCTCAAAGCGTTCGCACGCTTTATTGACGTCGTCCACCGTAATAGCGATATGCCCAAAACCCTTCCCAGGATCCGAGTTTCCACTGGCGTATCCCTGGAAGTTGGGGTCCGACTCCGTACCGTGGTTGTGCGTCAACTCCAATATACCTGTGGATTTATGAAGACAATGTACGGATCGTGGTCAGAAATAGGTACCTTCGCGGCCAAATCTAGTCGCTCGCTTGTCCTCCAAAGACAATTCGCGTCCTTCGTGATTGTAGGCTAGGAAGTAGAGGGTGAAGTCACTGGCTTCATACTCTAGATCAGGGTTAGCCTACGACGAGTGTTGATGAGAAGGTCGATCTTACTGTCATACAACTCCATTCCAAGGACCTACATAACGTTATGTTGTTGGTCCTGAAATGCTGACATTGGCGCCGACTAAGAACTTACGTCTTGATAGAACTTCAACGAAGCCTGGGGATCCCTGACCCGGATCATTGTGTGATTGAACTGATTATTAGTTATGTAGCAAGTCAGTAAAGTGCTTATTTGGTTCGTATTCGGCCTTCTCACCTTGAAGCTAGCGGTCTCTGCGGTGCGCGGCATTGTATGGTGATGGAGGGGAGTTTGTCAAAGGTGCGAGTGGGGGGAATCTAGGGTTCTATTAATGGCCATAGGCAGGCCATGCATGACGACATGATCAGTCAGCCATCTCCCTTGTTCCGGACAACTTTTCCCAAAATCGGTGTGACCATTTGGTTCACTCACTGGAGATTTGTAAAGCATTGTGCATAACACGAACTCCTTCCCAGTCACCGGGATGCACTTAGATAATACACCTGTTCCAGGGTTTAACCGAACAGCAGGTTAGAAACTTGTTCAAGTTTCAGTTAAACTTCGGAACAAGTGTACTATGTAAGAGCGTCCCGGGTGACTGGGAGTCTGTGCATGGCAATAATGGGGACATTGGCCGAAAGATTATAATCAGCTGTTGCCTCTTGGAAACTGCCTGAAGCCAATAGCTGTACTTGCAATCAGCAAATACAAGGAAAACATATACCCTCACTCCACATGAAATGTCTTGCACAAATCAGTTGCACTCCGAAAAAATAAGCGAAAACCAAATCAATTCCACAAGCATCAAATTACAAGTACAACAAAATACAAAATAAAGTAAGTATCCATCAGACAGACGCTCCTCTCGCAGGCAAGCCCCACCCAGAACTAAAAAGGTCTGGATCCGGATCGAGCCTAAACGTCCTCGAGACTCCACATACAGCGAGAGCCATAGTTCTCGGTTATAACGAGAGAGCGCGTAATGTCATCGGTTGGATATGAAGGATGCGGCATTTGTAAAAATGCGAGACTCGGTCAGTTTCTGTAAACAGATCCTGTTCGAGTATGTTCTAAGGAAACAAAAGATGTGCAGGGTGAGGTTTATATGTTATTTGTGTGTGGTCCGTGCGCGGGGTTGGGTAAGCGAAAACATTTAGAATTTGTGGTTTTGGGTTTGACTGGTCGCTTGACGGATCAACGATCAGTTTATGATTGGGTGGCGTCAGGATCGGGATTTCGGAGCCCAGGTAGATGGGCCGATAAAGAAATGTGTCTGGCTGAGATGGCGATAGATAAAAAACGTTGTGTTCATAGTACAATGTAACAGAGCAAGACACTATGTTAGTCAGAAAAATTCCGTGCAACATTCAGACAAACCAGAAAAGAACTCGGACCCAGTTGATAGTGTTATCACCATCGTAACATTAACCACCCACACACACACATCGAGTCCCAAATCCCTAACACTGACAGTCCAGTATTCAATACTCAGTCTTCTCAGGATCCTCAAATCCCTCAACGGGAACATTCCACTTCCACCTGCCCTCCAAGAACCCCTTCGCAGTATCCTCCAATACGATCTCATTCCTCTTCTGTACGTATACCGTCTTGTCTGTCACCTTCTGACGTAGTGTCGGGATGTTCTCTGGCTCGATAGGGCCTTCGAGTAATTCAGATAGGTCTTCGACCGCTTTCTCCAAATCCCTTAACATACGCCATCAGTCAGTGAATCACTATCCAGCTTACCATCGAACGTACCTCTGGTTATCCTCAAAGAGATCCTTTTCGTTGCCCTTCGCCAGGTAATAAGCCATGGCATAAGTCCATTTAAGCGTCATACGACACCGCTCAACTTCCTCCACTGCCTTCTTCATAAATTGTACCTGTGACGTAGTTCGTTCATTTGCGCATCGCACTTAAGCAAGGATGACTACGCACCTCGATCCAGGTGAGAGAAGACGTTATTTGCATGTCTTCCATCTTCTTCTCAGTCTTGGCGTAGAGGTCCAGCGAGAGTTTAGCGGATTGTTCATGATTAGCCCAGCGGTTGTAATACTACGCAAGAGGGGGATGGTAAGAATGGCGGATAAGGGTGACAGGAAGACGTACGTGTAGATAACGCTCAAGTGACGCACGACTCCGGCTCTGAGCATCACGAGCATCCACACCGGCCTTCTCATCGTACCGGTTACAAGAGTACCAGGCCGTACCGTGTTCACTCCAAGGACCCATACAGACCCAACAAAATTCATGTTTACACTTCTTGCACGTCATATGGCTAACAGAAGCGTCAGATTACAAATCTCAACAGAAGACGCGTCCCGACGTACTTGCATCCACCGTTTTTCTCAATCGTACTCTGACACTGACTGCATTCCTTGGTGTTACTCTTGATCCAGTTCGCAGTCTCACTGTCATCCCGACACTTCTTCAACCACATCTTTGCCACGCTACACACCACCGGCCGATGATCAGCCTCGATGTTGCACCCGAAGCAGAACTTGTGTTCCTTCCCAGCCAAACCCCAGCCGCTCTGACTCTGGCTGGCCAGCGTCATCTGGTCACCAATACCACGCGCGCCACACGAGACCGTCGGGACCATAGTTGTAAGACTTGACTTGTCCGCTGCAGAGGGACAAGACACAGTATTCGTACAACCAGGGTAAGGGCAGAACTTGAGCCTCTTGTTTGAGGCGACGTAGTGACGGACGATGAGTTCCTGGAAGTGTGACCAGGCCCTCCTGTTATCCTCTTCCTGTACTGGATCTGTTACTGGACCACCAGGTGAAGGGACGAGGACTGCACGAATAAAAGGATCGGGGCACACGAGTGCGCAACCCTCTGCCATGCACTTGACCGAAAGTTCTCCCTCATCCCGAACCTTGGACACGAGGTATGCATTCCAGCAAGCCGAGCAGAAAGTATGTTCGCAATCCAGCGCAAGGGTTCGGAGATCAGGGGAGTCATCAAAACAAATGGGGCAGACGAAGGGCTCATCAGATTTGGGCTTGAAAGACCTCGGGGTGTAATGCGAAATTGGGGGTGACGTAGTGGGCGACTTGGCCTTGGAGCCACCGAGCGCTAAGAGTCTGGAAGGACCACGTGCGGAACGGCGACTAGCGGAAGAGCTGTCAATTGATCGCGTGCGGGGTTGTGGTGAAGTAACAGTCGGCTCGGGCACGGTGACACCCGCGGCGACAAGTAGCGATGTGGGGTTATCCATGTATTTCTCGACAAGTCGCTCTTTGTTCCATTTCATATGCCGGAGGAGCATGCTGGCGACGCTTTCCTGTGTGGCGCACGTAGCATCGCAAGCACGGAGAGGATGAATAGCAGAATACGACTTACATCAACCCCGCAAACGCTGCAAATATAATCCACGTCTTCCTTTATGTGCTTCTCCACAGCAGTCTGGCTCAGTGACTCATAGTCGACCTCATACGCCTTGCGCTTGCCTTTGGGCACGACCTTGAAGTCGTCCCCTCCATAGACATCCATATCCATATCATCCTCAGAGTGACCGGATACTGGTGGGGGGGTAAGCCCGCGATGAAGGCAAGGAAGGGTAGGAGACTCACAATCATCCTGGGTGCCATCTATCATCTCCTCATCCTCGTAGTAATCGGCTTCTTCGTCTGAGTAGTCGTAGTCTGAGGACATTGATGTGTACGTGAGTTGTTTGGGGTGTAGATCGATGTGGTTGAGTGTCTCAAGCGTGTTTGGTCAGACGTCGAGGAGATTGCTCACCCGGCACCTCTTAAGTGTCCCCACCGACCCACGTGACCTTAATGAGTGGCAATACACCTCCCTGCTCCCCGTCTCTCTCGCCTGGGGCCCTTAACCCACCCTGCGCGTGCCGTAGTTCATTACTGTCACCCACTGGGTCGACGCTGCGTCGTCTGCGCTGTTGGCCTGAGCTGCGAAGTCCTTTCGCAAAGTGTCATGTGATCACGTAATCGCTTCATCGCCAATATCACTTCCTGCATCCTCACCATTAAGATGAATAACATGCGCATGGTAGGTCGCTTTTCCTTGCGATATACTGCACGACACACACCACCATCAGCTAGAACACAACGAGGAGGACGACGCTGCCGAGGTGACCTGGGGTGCGTTTCCAGACCATTTGTCTGTCTCGTGTCAGTCTGACCATGGTTCAGAGGATCAGCAACGAATCAACACGTTCTCGAAGCTGAGCACGCGGGTCAGGGCATTGGAAGCGAAACTTGAGGATATCAAAGTGGGTGCCTCGCACAATATGCATGTCTTTGTGCTGAGTTACCGGCACAGCAACAGAAAGAGGCTCTTGATGATCTATCAACTGAACTCGAACTTGCTGATGAGGGCGAGCCCGTGCTGTAACTATTCATTCCGTAACATTTCCTCAGCGTCTCAAGACTCTTCCAGGTACAAAATTGGCGAGACATTCTTGCATCTGCCCCTTTCAAAAGCGCTCAAACGACTAGAGCGCGATCAGAAAGATGTAGACGATCACTTCATAAAGGTGGCCGGAGAAGTGGAAGATATTGAAACCAAGATGAAGGAGCTAAAGGTCGTTCTGTATGCAAAGTTTGGCAAGGCCATTAATCTTGAGGAGTAGACAGGTATCTCGATGTTCACTGCGCACAGTAGGAACTCACTCATGATATGTGGAATAGGCAGGTGTATCTATATTATGTGCATTACTACGTAATTCCATCGTCACTAATTCACGCATGATGCATGGTATATGAGTGTTCGCCGCCCACCCATTAGGCCATCAAGCAGAAGGAAGGCAGACAAAACATCACTCAAGACGCGCTCTGAAGCTGTCAACTCGAACTTAATTCTTCACGCCTTGTCCGGCTACTCTCCGAGTCTCCCGCCGCCAAAAGGTTCCAAGATCCCTTTCAGACCTCTTTGTCCGACAAAACCATCAATCCTTCTGAGTGTTGACTTTCGAACAAGTGTATACTAGCCGCATCCCATTCGCCCCCTTATTTTCTTCGCAAAATTCTTGATCAAAACATCACCTCAATAGATGGGGGATCAATGCAAGGTCATAGATAGCCAATACGGTGCAGGGCACCTGCTGTGTGGCGGGCGCTACTTGATACTTGCATTGTGTAAGACATTAATACATGTCTTTGATCAAGTGGCCATGTTATTGCCGCCCCCACGACTGAAAAGTCCAGGACTGGAAAGATCAAAGCGACAAGACTGGTTAGCGGATCGCGTCATGCGGCTCACCAAAGGGAGCAACTTGCCGCCTCAAGGTATGGGTATCATGCGACCATTGCACTTACCAGGCACCCGTGAAGATCGCTAACTAGAGGCTACGACCTTGTTGGCGCATATCGAATCATCATTGGCACGAGGAACTAGAGGAGGAGCCTGAAATCAAAAGGCAGAAAGGGAACCAGTAGAAAAAGATTTGTTTGGCTTGGCGGTGGACCGCTCCCCTCTCCCCACAAATCCGATATCTGGGTTTTACAACAACCTTCAACGTGCACATTTTGTACATGTAGGACCCAAGCGCTTCACAAAAATCTGAAAGATGTAGATCAAGTAGCCATCCTATCTACTTAATACTTCACACCCAAAAACAATAGCCCCCTTCTCGCCAACTCAACCGCCTCCTCCAAGTCCCTTCCATCTGCCGCAGTCCATCTTACGTCCAGCTCTTCTGGCACTTTCCCTGACCTCAACGCAGTCTCAAACTGGGCTTTGCGCGCATTGAGTGCAGCCATTTTTCGCGGATCCGAGTGTCCAGTGAATATGATGAACGCAGTTCGTGGAGGCAGACTCGCATGAATGGTCATGAGGTGATTGTTGAGGGTTTGTAGCGTTTCGTTAAGGACCTCCTGCGTAGGGGGAGGTGTTGGAGGGGGAGGTGGTGTATCTGGCGTTGCTTTCGGCGTTGTCCCTATCGCGTTCGTTAGCCGGTAATCAGTATTGGAAAGGCAGAACACTCACATCCTTGAACATTCGCCAAACTCATCAGCCTCGCAAACGCAAAATGATGGGACGGCACGACATTCAAAAGCTCCTTCACAACCTCTTCATCGCTCGAGCACCCAATCGCCGTACTCGCCTTACTCCCATGCATAACCGCTGGGTTCCCATGATCAACGACCGCAGATTTGATGCTCCCCACACCACCACCCGCACGTCTCGTCGACCTCGCCATCCTTTCAAAAATTGACTCGAAGTCAACTTTGAATTCCCCAAAACCTGGCCCGCCCTCGATTTTTCTTCTGAGTAACTCCAAGCATGCTCGTGCGTCTTCTTCGGGATCATGTCCACCCTCCCCCCTTGTCTGGATTTCCCTCCCGCACCATTTTTTCGTGAGCCACGCAAGGCCAGGTTTGAGCGGTCGGCCGCGGGGGTGGTGGTATAGCACAGCAGTATCAATGCAGAGAGGGTGGCATATTTTGAGTGCTTTGAGGTCAGATTCGAGAGAATGGCCGATAAGTATTGGAGTTGGCACTGGTAGTGCTTCTGCGCCGTTGGTTGAGAAAGGGTTGGGGGAGGGAGGAGAGAGCAGTCGAAGGACATGTGCTTGGACCTGAGCATGAGTCGTCGTTACGCCAGCCAAAGCCGCCGCAGTTATGCCAGACCACCTGCAGAGGGATTGAGAATTTGTACCTGAAGGGACAGCAAGGTCACTCATACCTTGTGAGATAATCTGTCACCGGCTTGGAGGGCTTGACTAACTGGTCATAAACGACGAGGCCCGTATGAAAGTCCACAACACAGACGCGCGTAAGCTCTTTACCGTCTTCGGTCTGACACTTCAGGGAGGGTGAGACGCATTTGCAATTAAGTAAAGGGGGTAGACCATACCATTTCACAGTCGATGGCAAAGACGCGTTGCTTGGGAGCTTTCGATTTTTGTTCACGTGTGAGCTCCTTTGGCTGAGGCGTTTCTACCCATCCTGGGGGTTTCTGGAAGACGTCGGCCATGTAGGAAGGAATCGGATAGTCATGCTCGATCATCTGTTCTAAAGAAAGCGTGAATTGAGAGGGATCCCGGTCCTTGTTGGCCTCTACTGTACGACCGTTGAGCTTGAACAGGAGGAAACCTTAGACAAGAAATGAACGTACAGCTGAGCCTCTGAGATATCCTCCTCTTCTTCTCTTCTCCGCTTACTGGTCCATTGAAAAAACTGCTCAGTACACTGTGCATGCGAGTCTGGTCGCCCGGAGCACGTGTGGGACAAGCATGGGTAAATGTTGTGGCGATGAACGGTATACTGGCAGCGGTGGAATTCGTGTTTTGGGATTTTGTGAGGAGGGGTATTGAGATCGGGAGGTTTGGATTCGAGGTTGCGATCGTAGGAAAAGGAGGTAATGCGAGAATTTCTGGTGTCAGTCCAGGTATTAGGATGGCGACGACCTTTTCAATGAGTTGGGCATTCTGAACGAAAACGGAGCATTAATATTGGTCTGGGATCGGAGGTCGGAGAACGTACATCGATTCGAAGCCAATTCGGTGGGGGGGCGTCAGCAGTGACGTGTAGAACGAGATCTCGAATATCCTGTCCATGTATGAGTGCTGTACCTCGCCAAACTGAGTCTAACTCACATCGATGTTCACGGCGTGGGACCGTTTGTTGATTTCACTGTTGTTGTACATGAAGCGTGGTTGGGTCATCTAGAAAGCGCCAAACAAGTAAGCACGATAGCCCATGCGGCCAGGACGGGTAAGTTCCTGTCCTGGAGATATGAGTAATTAGTACGAGAACACACACACATCACTTTTTGCCTTGGACTTTGGGTTTTTCTTCTGCTTCCGCCTCTCCACTTTGGTCCAGTCTTCGGTGCCCATTGTCTGCGGCTCTGGCGACTCTGCAGGCTTGAGTTTCTTGAGACTGGGCGCCTCCAACGAGGTTTGGGAGCTGGGCTGGGAGCGCTTCATGGGAGAGCAGTCGAAGGAAGTTGATGGTTGTTTGTTGAGATCAAAACGAAGATCACTGTCAGCCGATCTCATCTTTGTGTTTGTGGGCGCATGATGACTTGTCTTCGCCCCATGCCACTTTGTAAATCATCGCTATACCTTCACAAGTCAGACCTGCATATCCCACCAACATCGGGGACGTAATCCCGGTTATCAAACATGTGTCCGCCCTTCTAGGGTCATTCTGCCTCATGGCCCGAGGTCACTCCCTTACATTTCTTCCGTGGCTGACGCCATATTAAAAACACCGGAACCGGAAACAGTGTTTCTCCGTCTACATCCCAACACTATGCTCGAGTTCGGTCTCCTTGACGCTTCAGTCTTCTGCTGCCTCTTGCTCGTACACTTATTCTATCGCTCCAGAGCAAGAAGGCGACTCCCTTACCCGCCTGGTCCAAAACCGCTACCTCTCATCGGCAACGCCCTAGATATACCCACCGTCAAGGGTTTCCAAGTCTTTGCAGAATGGGCGAAACAGTACAGTGCGTTGCTGATTTTCGTATTTGTGGATCTCCTTGACCGGTTTCAAAGGCTCGGATATTTTATACCTCGGCGCTCTTGGCAAACACATTGTGGTTCTCAACTCTGTCGAAGCCGCCAACGATCTATGTGGAGAGCGCTCATCAATATATTCTAGCAGACCTCATCTCACCATGTGTGGAGAGTTGTATGTACACGTCACCGACTAGAACTCTCCCCCAGGCTTATGTTCTAGGATGAACGCCGTCCGCTTCATGGCCGTAATGCCTTATGGAGGTCCCTGGCGCGTGCGTCGCCGGATGTTCCAGCACCACTTTCCACCTTCCGATCCAAGTCGTATCACAATCTCCCGCAGTGAAGAATTTATCCGCAAGTACCTCCTTCCCAACATCCTCGACTCACCAAAAGATTTCCACGAACACATTCGCAGTGCCGTTGGTGGTATCATTCTTTCTTTAGCATATGGCCTACGCATGCAGAGATTCAATGACCCATGGATCCGTCTTGCCGAAATGACGGTGCATACGACGACGGAGGCGGCCGTTGTCGGACGGTATCTCGTAGATATCATTCCAGCGTTGAAGTACATACCCGAATGGGTGCCCGGCGCTAGGTTTCAGAAGATCGGAAAGGAGGGACGAAAGATTGTCGACAATTTCTTTAGCCAGCTATATGACGCCGCCGTCCAAGAAATCGTAAGCTTCCACTAATTCATCAACTTCGGACAACAACTTAATGCCGAACTACAACAGGCTGACGGCGTAGCTCAGCCTTCGTTCGTCTCCCTTGCTCTGGAAGAGGGCGATGGCAACAAGACTCCCGACTTGGAAAATGTCATACGCGAGACCGCTGGCGTCTTCTTCGCGGGTACTTACCTTCTTTCCTCAACCTCTGGCACACTGTAACCGTTTTCTCTAGGTGGCTCGGACACGACTGTTGCTGCGCTCAACAATTTCGTCCTTCTTATGACACTCTACCCTGACATCCAAGCTAAGGCCCAGGAAGAAGTCGATGCAATTGTCGGACATGATCGATTCCCGAGCTTCAGCGACAAAGCATCTATGCCCTATATAAGTGCCGTACTCAAGGAAGTCCTGAGGTCAGCTCCCCAATTCAATTGTTTCGGATCGCTCAAGCTGATTAACCATATATGTACGACATCAATCCCAGGTGGCGACCCATTGTCCCTGCGGGAATGCCACATTTTTCCACTGCGGATGACGTATACAAAGGATACTTCATACCCAAAGGATCGATTATCATCAACAACGCATGGTATGTTCATTTCTGACCCCCCTTCGTTTGCTAGCTAGATGTATCATATGGATAGGGCGATGCTCCATAACGACGACACCTTCCCCAACCCGGACCACTTCGACCCCAACCGCTTCCTTACCCCAGCTGGCCAATTGAGGAAAGACGTACTAGATCCAGAAACCGTTGCTACTTTTGGTTTCGGGCGCCGGTAAGTCCCTACATCCCTTCAGGTTCATCTTAATGTTATGATTACAAATTGGAAATAGAACATGTCCAGGCTCACAAATTGCGCTTGCGACCTTGTTCGTAGGAGCTGCATCGCTCCTTTCCGCATTCAACATCCTAAAACCACTGAACGAGAAGGGGGAGGAAGTTGAACCTATCGTGCATTATTCCGGGAAGACTATGGTTGAGTAAGTAACGATTGTTAACGAGTTTCATGCCAAATTCATTGACCTTGAAACCGTTTGTCTTCTTTTGTAGTCATCCTACGCCATTCGAGTGTCGATTCATTCCGAGATCGAAAGATGCGGAGGCGTTGATCCAGTCTGAGGTTATGAGCCTGGGAGAAAGACTCTGAGTCCGAGGGGTGATTGACAATTTTCGCGCTCGCCAAATTTTCGATATTATCATTCCGGCGTTTGACTTTGGTGGTAAATTAGTTTGTAACGATATGGTGTTCTTATGAGTGATCACCGAGCCTTCAAGAAAAGTTGCACGAGATACATGAACCATTGTACTTCTTCTGTATATTTTGTATACTTATCTTAATCTCAAAATGTCCACAATATCATCTGTCCCACTGTGCGACGCTGACGACGACGCAAGAGATGTATACGTATCAAGTTAAAAAAAAATATGCCAAATGTATGAAGCCTACAAGTTTCCGGACCTGATACGACAACTTAAAGAGACCAAGAGGGTTCGCCCAGCACTAGAACCTAGTCGGTTGATCTTCCCTTGTTCTTTGCCATTTCTTCTTGGAAGTGCTGCTTCTCTTCACAGAATTGACTTTCAACGCTGGGATTTCTCCAAATTAAAAATAGCCCCGCCTGATGCGAAAAATGTGGACAGGGGCGCCACCTTGGAGGGAAGGGCTCCCCCATCTTCTTGCCTTAGAGGCAGTCTATGTTTCAGCGCCAGAAATCAAGACCGGAATTGACTGCTCTCGGGGAGCCGACAGTACGCTGCTTCGGAATAAGTTCATGTAAATAAATACCGAAATCAGTGAAGCGCCTCAAATGAATATTATCAGGAGCGTTGCAGGTGGCGGTGCTAATCTTTGTGTAATAGTTGACCAATGTAACTCGTTCGCTATCTTGTGGCGAAACAGGGCGTATATAACAGATCAAGTTTCAATGGTGACACGAGGTAAGACATGATGCAATCCTGCAAAGTGACGAAGTCCCTCAAATCACTTAAGTGTACAAATATTCCTTCAAAAGTTCTTCAACATTCTTTCCTTTGCGAGGCGTTATCTTGCAACGGAATGGCAACGGCTCGCTGGATGCATCCGGGGTGGATCCATCATAAATTGAATCGAGTGGAATGATACTCACGAAGTGATGGAAGTACCCTTAAATTCAGGAATTACTTGGACAGGGTTTCCACTGGAGTCGACTTCAGGTGAGATATCAAATAGGGATAGCACTGATGTCGAGATAATCTAGGGCGTCGATAACCCAATATGAGCACCTGGACAGATCCTAAAGGAACTTGGTTAGTTCTGTACCTTCATCGGAAAGACCCAAAGCACCGAACCTTCTCCCCAGGCCAAAGGTTGCTAATTCCTGTGGATCAGGGATTTGCCATTTTTCAAAGAACCTTTCTGGGTTGAAACTCTCGGGGTCGGGGAAGATTATTTCGTCCTGAAGCAACTGTAGGTTAGTTAAGCAGTAATAACGTTATTGAGGCAACGACTTACAAGGCCTTGGCGATGGTTCAACTCACCGAGGGGTGCAACTGGGTTCCATCTGCATGGAGTACGTTAGAGATCACCGAGTTGAACAAAAAGACGGTAAGACATGCCTTAAAGTCTCCCTCAAAACTGCGGAGACGTATGGTAGACACAATTGTTTTGAGAAGACAGGCAGTCGATTACGGCCAACTACTGAGTCGATCTCTTGCTGAACCCGCTTCTGGACTCAGGGCACCTGAGCATGACGAGAACGAAGGCCAGAACAGCAGTTAGGGTCGTTTCCGATGCAGCTATAACAGATGCGGGATAAGTGAACAATAAGCACAAGGCTTACATGAGATTGCTTACCGCCATAGAGCTGGGTAGCCGCCTGCTTGATTGCCTGATGTGCCCAATCCGGTCTGTCACTGTGTCGCGCTAGACTCTGGGAGACAAAAGACTGTGGAGCAGTGCCGTTTCCTTCTCAATGTCAGTCAATCCTTAAGACCAAGGAGGTGATAGTACGACCATGGCAGCCCGATATGGCTCATCTCGCACTCGCAACAAGATCGCTTTCCACTCGTGCGCTAAGGTCTTGAAACCGGCACCTGGTATCCCCTCTGGGACGTGCTTCAGTGCGGGCATAATATCAAAGACTCATCCAGGCGTAGCAGCTTCCGTCAAAATCGTGAATGACCATTTACCTCCCTATATGCTCAAGGAAGTTCTGCGAAGACTGATACATATTGAACCCTTCGAGATATATTAGCTTCGATCCTACATACAGTCGGTCACCATCAACTAATCTCCAGTCACTCCTCACCAACTTTCTCCCCCAAAGCTTTATAGAACCTATGTCCATATTTCGTCGGAATGGATAGAGCATTTCCAAGAATTGGCCATCGTGGTAGTCCAGGAGGCAGAGGTAACGGTGTTCGTCGACGATAACAAAGTGGACAAGTAAACAGGCGCATATAAAGATGATGTCGTAGAGACGGAGAGGGCCATTTGGGTGAAGGGTTTATGGCTGCCCATCGAATAATGGCCCGTTTATACGACCACCTCCACTATGGCTAGTGTGACCGGCCTTCATTGATAGGAGGTGCTAGGTAGTTGTTCACAGCCAATCCACAACGGGAGCCAGGGGATATCACGGTAATCTAACCGGACAGGAGTGCTTGTCATTAGAAAGACCGTTCAGTGAAAGTTACGTTTGCAGTCATCTTCATTTGGAATGATGGCCATAACTTCTGAACATGGAACACATGCAGAATGGTCATGCACGACCAGGTCTGGTCTGTACGGTATCCAGATGTCGAACATGCCATGACTGTGGCTTGGTGTCAATGATTTGGTGAGACCCAATCCACCGTATATAACTGTTGGAATGACAAATCCGTTCCGAGCCTCGACCTCCGATCCAAGCTCTCGGATGGTCAATGGGACGTATTCCGCTTCTCTTTGAGCTCCATTATCTGTCTTTCAAGCACGGCCTCTAGTGTAGGCTCTCCCTTTGTACCACAAATAGTTGTTCTTCGTTACGTTACTATAGCCTTTCATGTTTAATCTTTCTTTCATGACCCCAAGAACGGTAGACATATATAGTGCGCACTCTTAGATCGGCTCCCTCAGCTCTCGTTGGTATACGTCGAGTGTCTGAGTTACTTCATTATTCACACAAGAACACCTACTTATTCGGCGGACTTGAAGCGCTTGAGGTTAAGTCACGCGAGTACGACAAATTGACTATAGTGCTATCAAACACCAAGTCAACTTGGAGTTTCAACATAACGAAAGCCTGCAAGTTCGAGGAACTAGTCAAGTACTAGATGCTATGGAAGCTCTTAGAGTGCGACACTCGACGGTTGAGGCCTTTGGGGCTTGAAGCCTCGAAGACATCACAACTTCCCCATTCAGGTCAACATAAGGGTACAAGAAGACCAGTGGGACTATACAGATGAGTCCGGCCTCCAAAAAGATATACTGGCAGATACGGGTGGCTGGTGGTTTGTGACATTCTGGATACACTGAGGTGGATGCGATGATAGTGTCACTTATGGCCCCAGAAAGGGTAATAGGCTGTTACGACACCGGGTTATAGATCATCGACCCCTATCTCTCCCGAGTTCGCATCAATCCTTCAGCTTCGCCTTTTCAACGTCACTGAATCTCTTCCCAACAACCATGTTGTCTGTCGTCCGCTCGCTCCGTCGCCCTCTCTCTCAACCCACCCGTCTCCATTTCTCAACAACACAGCAGAGGACATACCTCACTCTCAAGGATGTCAAGGTCTGCTGCTTTCTTCTCAAGTGGAGCTCCCCAAACTCAATCATGTCAATATCTATTTCTATAGTATCAAGTAACCGCGACAGCCACAGGCGCCGGCCGCAATGGCCGCGTCGAGTCAAATGGATTTGGCCTTGACCTCGCAACTCCAAAAGAACTTGGGGGAACTGGAAATGGGAAGAACCCTGAACAATTGTTCGCCATGGGCTACGCGTGTATGTCGCCCTTGCTCTCTCCCTCCAGCTCGAATTCAAAGACAGATCCAATATATGTTTTATCCTACCCGCGATTTGTCGGAAATGCGCGTGTAATATTCCAATGATATGATAGCCTGCTTCCTAGGAGCAGCCCAGCTCATGGCCCGCAACCAGAAGAAAGCCGACCAAGCCGAGGCTGCCAAAGTTCATGTCTCCGTCTCAATCGGTGAACCCAAAGATCTTGGAGGATTCGGGTTGGCGGTGGATATCAAAGTGGAGGGCATTGATGAAGAGGTGCTTAAGGCTACCCATGAGGTACGTAGCCGTTACGTGTCATATACCTTGCTGTGGGGTCGTGCTGATTTATTTTGTGTGTAGTTCTGCCCGTACAGTCGTGCACTAAAGCATGGCATCAACGTGAATGTCTCGAAGGCGTAGAACTGTTGAATGTTGCATTTCGCGGAGTAATTGAGAACCCTCTGTCGCTAGAGATGTACAATATGAAATTTGGTTGTTGGTCAGCACCCTATGTTCAACGCCCGAGCAACCAGACCCGTGTCAACCCAAACGGACGGCATCAAGAAACTAAGCTTTTTCCATGCGCGAGCAACTGGGTTTCATCGCATCTCACCAACCAGGACCTGAGTCTTCTGCATGTTCCGCAGGCGATCCTATGGAAAGTCCTTGAGCGGCCCAGATATTCCTCGGCTCCGTTTCAATCGCTCTCACTAGTGGCCTAGATTCGTTAAACTACAGACTCTCTTCTTCGTACCTCAGCACTTGTCAGCCCTGGCCCCTTCACCTGGAGATCCCGTGTCAACAATTTACTGCTCATATCCACCTTTTCACGAGCCGCCTCAGCTCCTCTGTTGCGATGGGTGTCAGTGAAATAACTTACTGCGGCCTCAAAGACGGGTTTCATGAGTCGACCCTATCATTCCTAGCAAATATGCAGCCCTAGGCTTTACGTCTTGGAACAAGACCCGAATAGCTCCCAACTGTCTTTCAAATCCCGTTTAGCGATCCTGCCGACGTTAGTGAACTTGAACTTTGGGCAGTTAATATGCAAGGGTTGAGAAACAAGTACGGGGTGCAGGTTGGTGTTAGCTGATAAATGTGTGCAATTGTCTATAGCCTACAAGTACAATTCATATCTATGGGACATTTGAACAGTACTTCAAGGTATTGATATTCCACAGCCACCGGGGAGGAATGCGATCCTGTTTACAATGTGTACTGGTGTTACTTCTGAGGAGCATTCATGGCTGCGGATACTGTTCTGTTTTTAACCAAGCCAAGAGATCCCGTATGGAGCGGTTGGCCAGCCCTCTTGCCCTTCATTGGGGCATAAATTATGCACAAAACCCTCATCTCAATAATCCTTCCTGTTCCAACAGGCTTCGCCACCCAGTTTAGATGACCTCATAACCCATGTGTTCCTTCAACAATCCCTCGACGTTCTTGCCTTGGCGTGGGGTAATCCTACACGGGAATGGGATCGGCTGCCTAGTCACATACACATCAATCAGTACCGTTATACAACGCTTGTGTCTGGTACTGAAGACTCACGAGATTACGGATGGGTTGAAAAACTTAGGTGTGACTTCAATGGGATTGCCCTCAGAGTCTAACTCGGGTGTTATATCGAACAGTGCGAGCACTGACGCCGTCAGCAGGTATATCGTAGACATGGCAAATGGGGCTCCAGGACACGTCCTTGAAGTTGAAGCAGTTGAGTTTTTGAAGAATGACCGAGGGACGACTGAAGAACGAACCTTCTTCCGAAACCGAATGTCGCGATGGCTTCCGGGTCAAGGATGTCCGTGTTTATCCTACCGTCTTTGATAAACCGATCTGGCCGGAATGCTTCGGGATTCGGGAAGGTCTTTTCATCATGGAGCATTGCACTAACATTCTCAGATTAGCTCAACGACTTGTCAGATCCATTGATTCTTACTAGGCATTCGCAAATACGACGCAATCTTTGGGTATGTAATATCCCTCATAGACGTCTTCACCGCTCGTCACATGAGGGATTCCTGTAATGGCTATTAGCTCCATCCCTTTCACTAAGCTCAAGCTTTGAACCTAGCGGCAATACAGGGTTCCATCTATAACCAGAATGGAAATCGTATCAAAGGGTATTGGGGGGGAGGGGGACATTACCTCAGGACCTCTTTCACAACAGCAGAAAGATACGTCAAATGCGGTCGATCTGAAAAGTTGGGCAACCGATCATGCCCAACTATAGTATCAACCTCAGCTTGAGCTTTTCGCTGAACATCCGGACGGGTAAGCATGGCAAGGATAAACGTCAAAGTAGTCGCCACCCGTGTATCTGTTCCAGCTATATCCAGATATCTGAATCAGCACTCAAACGAAGAGGACGAGCTGAGCAATAAATAGACCCACAACATACCTTTGTATGTCACCGCTGCTACCTGTTTAATCCGGTCTTTCTGTGCTTCAAAGTCTTGTCGGCCACGATCCCGTTGTTCCAAGCTCCATGAAACAAAGCATTCCCGCGTTGCACCATCGTCCTGCAACCAAAAAACAAATGAAGGGCGAGGGGAGTGAAAATTACAATCAATCCCACTATCAGCTATACACCACAAGGTATCATACCATCCCTTTCAATGACGCTTCATACAGCTCGTCAAGCGCCCGATATAGCAGTGCTGTCCATTCACGCGCCAAGGTCTTGAACCCTGCTCCAGGCACCCACTCGGGGACGTACTTCAACGCAGGGATGACATCAACAAGGAAACGTCCAGGCGTGGCTGCACCCTCAGAGACACTGTAGACATACTCTTGGAACTGGACAATTGGGTCCTTCGTTCGTCGGATCCGGATTCCGTATGTTGACGCGGTAATCAAACCCCCGATGCAGCTGTAAATGCAGATCCGGTCAGAACAGTGCAACACAGTCGATGGACGTTTGTACGCGCTACATACTTGGTTAGATGTTCGGGAAAGTTTTGAGGAGACTCGTAGAGATTCGGAAGGAGGCCTTTCCGGATAAAGTCCAGTTGCGCTTCTTGTTCCTTGTCCATATTCTTCGAGAAGTATTGTTGGAATATCCGACGGTGATTTCTCCATTCGTCGCCGTAGGGCATGAATGGGAACAAAAAATTAATCTTCATTCTACGTCCCATAAGCATTTCGCGTACGAGCTCCAGTATGGAAAATAGAAACCTACACCTCTGCGAGCATCCTTGGTCTCGGACTGTCGCGTCAAATCGTTTAAAGATCTCAGTTTAGCCAGACGGGCTATTCAGTCACTCACCGGCTCGAATACAACGACGAGCGCTTGTCAAGTAGGTCCTGTGCGACCTTCACATCATTTATGACTAGCATGGACTGGTCAAAAGCTCGCAAAAACACCAGACTTGATCCTACGAGGCGGTTGTCAGTACTCTAAATACCCAGGAGTGGTAGTAAATTCCGAGTGGCGCCTCACCGAGTTTCACTCCGAGGTCTTTGAAAAACTTGTGCTTGTACTCCGCAGGGATATCGAATGCATTCCCTACTAGAGGCCATCCCGCAAGTCCAGGTGGGAGTGGGAGACGGGACTTGCGGCAGTAGCGGTATGCTAAGTGAATAGCAATGCAACAAGAGACGACAAGAGCGTCGCGGAGGGTCAGCGGCATATTGTTATCTAGGTTGATGTGGTCGTGGTCCAAACCGTTTTGGAGTGTCATGCGTCCCTTGGTTGGACATTTTATCTCTAGCGACTATGCACGAGACGCCGCAATGTTGCGAGAATGTGTTCATATCCACCTAAGCGGGGATCCCACATCAGAGATTGATCCGAAGAAGGTAACTTCAACATGTTGGTTCATGGGGAAACACTTCGTGGCATGATCACATGCGCCTTGACTCACATTAATACAGAAGACGCAAGCCGAGGGTACGATATATTCTAAACTGCCACGGGGGAATGCTGAGGGTGATCAGTGGTGGTGGTGGCTGAATATCCCATGACTCGTGCTGAGTGCAACATGTTGCAGGTAACGTCTAATAATCTACGAGACAAATACATTACCCCGTGCTTAACAGTTTATAGGCAAGGCAATATAGGATTATAACAGCACACCATCCGGAGGTAGTCTGGGCTAGTCCATCGCAGCAACAGGGATGGGCTCTGTTTTCTCCTTCTGCTTTTCATCCACCTTCTCATCAGCCGCTGCCACCTGTGTTGGGATGAATACAGGGACTACCGATTCAAGGTAATGTATGAGCCAAATGAACCTAATGGCACCAGGAACAAAGAAGACACGTACGGATGACATACCGCACAACCCCCTCAAATACCTGTAACACAGACTTACACGCCCATGTCCACGTCATAACGCTAACAGAACCCCTGGGAGCAAACGGGAATGCCAGCCACCAAGTCACAACGGGGTTGAACCAATTCTGGGGGAGCCAGAACACGGGCTGAGAACGATATTTCCATGCGATGGCATATTGGGGGATGTTAACAAGGATCCATAGGAAGGTGCGGAATGTGATGGTAAATGTCGTTCTGCTTGAGGAGAGTTTTGAGTCTACAAGTGGCCGTAAGATGACAATAGCACCATGAGGTCAAATACAAAAGAAAATACAAACTAAGTTTCTCCAATTCTGACAAATTCTTATCCGCACTCCGTCTCAGTTTCGCCCACTTAGCGAACTGGTCTTGTGCGCTCGTTCGCTGAAGCTCCTGCTTGGTTTTCAGAATGTCGGCCTTGAGCTCGCTTTGCTTGCGCACGAGGGACCTCTTCGTCACTCTTAGATACATAGAATATGCCTGTGATTTGGGTGCCTGTCGGTGTGCGAGCAACAGCAATAGTACAATGGTGGTGACTCACAAACTCGCTCAACACACTTTCTCCTATCCACGACACCACTTGAGCTACCAAGACAACTAGGAATGCTACAAGGATCAACGACGGCATAGTTGGTCTCTTCTTTTGTGTCCCGTTTTAAATTAGAGCGAGAAGGGAATCTAAACGTGCAAAAATGTGGATCTTGACGTGGCCGACGAATGCGATGATGCGTTTCCGGAGAAATGTTTCAACAACTTTCGACGATAGTCTCAGGGTGTTTGAAGATCTGCGACCAGAGTAGAAGTATAGAACGAGAGTCACTATGCAAAGTATTGGCTCCAGCTGAACGGCGTGGCTCCTGTAGATGACCATTAGCATCAACTTAGCTCGGTACATGGGGCGTGCAGAGTATGACTCTCACCTGTGTTTAAAAGAGCCTAGTTATGATCCTGATAAACAGGACAGAGGGGAGGGAGAAAATAGAAGAAGTGGGGGAGAGTAGTGAGTTCTGGGCCATCGTGGCAAACCTGAAGCACCAGGCGTGTCAGGCACGTGGGAATCAATTGATCTATCTACTCCAGCATGTTCCAGTGTTCCCCCTGGGTCTCATAGTCTCACCGCTTCGTGCTTACCAAGGTATTCTATCCTCTCAGGTTCATATAGTTACACAATTAGCATTTATTCGAGATTTCTCAGTCGGCCTTCACAATCGGATACCAAATTTGTGATACCTTAACATGGAGACATTGAATTATTGCAGCCTCAGCCCTCAAGCACTCAAGGTCAGTCTTGCAACATTCGGTACTAGCACCTTCAAGCTTCAAGTATCACCAGCGACTGGATAAACTCTGACCCTCCGACTAAGCAATCGTACAACGACAATCCGTTCCCGAAAGACACCCTGGGGGTGCCGAAAAAGCAGACCATTTGGGTGAGTAGAATTGCATGGGGCATGTGGGTGGTTGTCTCATAGTTGCATGCGAAGAAACGATAAAAAAGCGAACGGATACATGCTCTGACGTCGGCCTGCTGACATCCATCTCCTGTCTCCACCAGCCTTCCTCTGTTCCTCGATCCTTTCCCGCCCAACCAAGCCAAGGCATGATGTGTGAAACAAGAGCGGAGGGGATCTTAGATGTTCAGCTTTGTCCTTCGCCAGTGGCGGCGCTTAGCGTTATACTGTTAGATATTACACAGTGATTGAATCAGTAATCGTTACAGGGATTATTGAAACGGGACAGGGATACGGACTTGGATTTTGGTGTCAGTCTTGAGGCGGAACCATTGAGGAATAGGCCTGACAAGTTTCGTGTCAGTTTCCTAGCTTACAGCTACATATAATCTCCTAAAACACACCTGTTCTGACGGCCAGCCTTGGCGAGCTTTTGCTTGGTGCGGAAGGTCTTTTGGGAAGGCTACACAGGGTCATACGTTCAGAGTAACGTCTAGAGGGCGCAGTCTGCTCCTCACCATCGTCGTTGTCGTCGGTCAGCGGGATCGGGTAAAGGTATTCCTGGGCGTTCTCGAAATGGTGATAGGTTAAGGTTGGGCTCCGAACGATTGAACTGTACAGGTCCTTCCTCTTTCAGCTACCCGCATCACGGCAAGATCCGATTCTGCCAAGCCGTGTCATCAGCCGTGTTCCTGCCGAAATCGAGATTCTAGAGATGAATCCCCTGCATGATTTTAGGCACGTGACACGACGTCTTCCAAAAGTCCGAGTACTCGACCACGTAGTTCTACCTTGACGAGCGACGACCATGCAGTTGTTGAACTGGCTTCCCTGCTTCCTCCTTGCCGCTATCCTTCCCGTCTTCGCCAAGGAAGCTCCAAAAGAGTTGGTCATCGAGACCGTGTACAAGCCCGACGACTGTCCACACCAGGCAAAGACAGGAGATTCAATCCAAGTGCACTACGTGTGTATGCATATATTAAGACAACGCATATAAACCTAATACGTGTTATCTCGTGATCAGACTGGAACCTTGTTTTCCAACGGAAACAAATTCGACTCCAGGTATGTGTCGAGTTGTCACCAAACTTGGAAAGTGGATCAAACCGGAATATTGCATCGACAGCCATGACCGCAACTCGCCGCTTCCTCTGACGCGTACGTCTCTCTCCTTTAGTCTCTAACTCGTTCTATACACACGTACTTTCTAGTCGGTGTCGGTCAAGTCATCAAGGGCTGGGACGAAGGTCTCCAAGGCATGTGCCTCAAGGAGAAACGCAAGCTCACTATCCCTGCCAGTAAGGCTTATGGTACGTCCAAATTAATCACGTCGTCTTAATGGGTATACTAATAGATTTGCTACTCCTTCTCTAGGCACTCGCGGGTTCGGTAACGTTATCCCTCCTAACTCTGCTCTCGTCTTCGATGTCGAGCTAGTTGGCTTGGAACCTAAGGCTGGCCGTGAAGAGCTATAAGAAATCCTTCTACACGTGTAATTTTTGTTTGAATATTTAACGTGTGATGGGCACAGGTCCTTGCCTTTGCTACAAGAGTGTGACGGAACGTCAATATAAACATTACCAAGTATGCATTCATCTCGGGGGCCAAGTTGAGGCTACTAACGTTCCCAGTGAGCTACGTCCTACATAATTCATAGATATGCGCTCCACTCCTTTTTTCTTGCAACCAATGTTCGATCGTCTCTGAACCTAGCCAAGACCCTGCGCTGGTCCCTCTGGCTATGAAGCTGAGCTACCCTTCGGTCTCGATATGCCTGGTGAATGGAACCCATTCCTCTGCGATCCCGGGTTTGTCCACGATGAAATCTTGCTGATTATCCTGAAACATCTTGGCTGGGAGGATTTCTTGCGAATCCGTTCCGTAAATGGTCACCAACACTTCATTAACGCTTCCATCCTTGCTCATCACGTTTAGCTAGGTAACTTTACAGCAGTTGATCGATGTTTAGCCTCTTCCTGCAATGATGAGTGATAGCTCTTGTGTACAGCACGGCAGAGGAATCGCCTGGGCCCGCAGTGGCAGCCGTCACGACCAACCGGTGCGTTCTCTGCTCTACCAGTCTCCGCCTTGATGGAAACCAGTTTTGCGCAGTTAGCAGTGAATAGCCAGAATGGGCCAGTTAGCTAGAGTATTCAATGCCTTGACTCAGTAGATATTTATAAGAAATTGGACTCGAAGGCATGCATGACCCTGCGAAGAAAAATATGTGCTGTTTATTGCCATAACACCGAGGATATTGGGAGCATACTTTAGTTGCGGGGCGGGCCGTGACCAGCTTAAATGGACACGGTAGCAGAGGTGTGATAGGGGCATTCAGATTATACTCACAGTAATAGTCACTGAATCCTTTTTTTTTTGGTGGTGCGTTGTAATCCCCTGGAGCCTACTACTCGAACCGTTCAATTGAAGGTTGAAAGTTGGGAATCAGATTCATTTGAATCTACGGAACTAACCCTGAATCTCGAGAACCTAACTACTGAAAGAGCCAAGTGCACCACAAGAAACAAACAAAACAAAGTAAAGCAAAACAAAGCAGGAGTCACGTCCAAAATCAACCGAGAAGTTTGTTATGAAGACCTTGCTTCGTCCAAAGATGTCTTCTGAAAAGAGGCCATGCTTGTACAACATTGAAACCATCCCTCAGGAAATCTTGACAGAAATTCTGGAACACCTCGATTGGCAGGATATACTACGAGTTCGCCTGGTAAGTCGGCCATTCAATGTGACTGACTACTTAGCTCTATTCACCACCGGCACCTAGGCGTGCAAATGTCTTCATCATGCCTCCACTGCTATATCTATCTGGGCAGGTCTCATCGCAACCCATCAATACAAGAAATCGCCATCGCTCACCTTCCTAGACAAACCGACAGAGCTCCACACGAGCAAAGAACTCGAGAAACTGTTCTTGCGTTGGAAAAGAGTTGAACTCTCTTGGTTGCGAAGCACCCCCGAGTTGAAGACATTGCAGCTTCGTACCCCTTACAAGTCTTCTCCATGCGACATTCATCTCCTTAGAGGTGGACGGTGGCTGCTTTACTCCGATTACGAAGGAGATATTTGGTACTACGATCTCAACACAAGGGATCCCGACTTTTTTCACCTTTGTCAGACTGCTTTACCTGGTGTCAATGTTATGGCTGTTGATGAAGATTGGGAATCTCCTATCCTATCGTTCCACCTCGCCACCTGCTGTGGCTTCTATTGCGGGGATTACTCATGGCTGGATGTTTGGCATGGTAGGCTCGTTTTGGATGGTCGAAATCGGCCTGTTTGCCTCCAGGTTAAACCTTTGGCTCGCCTCCGCTTGTTTGCTGACCTTGGAAGGCCGGATTCTTTCTCGCTTTTTGGTGATTGTGTCGCTTATATGGAGGCGGTTAAACATGAAATTGTCATCATAAACTGGAAAAATCCTGGGAAGGAGATCCAGTGCACAAGAAAGATTCTGCTCTCTGATGCAGATCTATACGACGTGAGTCCTATGAGTATCTCACACATGGATTACCAACAATGATATTTTTAGGCCACTCTTCGATTACTTCCCCAGGATCTTCTAATGTGCAAGGGCCATCGTGATCTTTTTATCTTCGACCATTCACAAATCCCGGAGGGCGCGTCCAAATCAGATTTAGACTCCAGCATTCAAGTGGCTCACATCTCTGATCATCTGCACTCCTGTGAGCCTATTCGTTCCTCCAACCCCTCACAGCTCGTTTACTGCAATGATCATGGAGTCTATGAATACAATCCCAGACCTGCAGCCACTTTAGGGGAGTCCAAATTGGAACCCTTGTTGTTGTTCAAGTGGCCCCAGTCGTTTCGTCCCAGAAACGTCAGTAGCGCCCATTTCTCCCATAATCATGGTGTATTGGCGGATTCCGAGACTTTCTTCTTTGTTCGTTATTCTTCGCAGGATGAACGTGATGGATTGCCGACAGGCATTTCACAGAGAGATGGTTATTATCGCGCTTTAGGACGGTCTTCATCCATCCAGATGAGTCCATACTCGGGAAAGATAGTGCACATAGATGTGGCTGGTTGCCTGTGTCTGTCAGATGTTTTGGTAAAGTAGAAAAAGATTGGTAGTTTATATCCCTATGTTCTATCAAACATGAAGATCTTTACAATGTCCATACTAATTGTTCAGATGGCCTTCACACCCATGGACTCTCTTAGCAGCTTCTTCACACTTGTGCTTAAGTTAGGTGTGATCCTGTATAGGAATTGTAGCACTGGAGTACTCCAGAGTGTTGACATGCCAGAGCATGCACCAACCAGCCCATTGTCCAATAATCTATGCACAGAGTACATATACACATGCACCTATCCACATACCAATTTACATGCTCCTGTATGTCCTCACACATATGTGTCCCCCCTCTCAAGCCAATCCAATGCCACTCTTGCATTATGCATGACCTCTTTGTCATCTTCCATTGCATTCCCATGCTGGAGCACAGTGGAATGTGGCTGATAAATCCCAGATGGTGCATGATGTCCATGATGAGGATAGTGTGGACTTGACTGTCAGGAGCAAAGCTGCGTGGGCAAAAATATGGATTAGCAATACCAAACTCGGAGACTATTTACCAACTACCGAGACTTATATACTGCTATACAGGATCACTAAGCAACAACGTATGGATGATGCAAAGAAAGGTGGAAAGGATGAAAGTGGCCATGAAAAGTGAGACATAGATGTAAGCTACAGAATGATAGGCAACCAGATGTTAGACGGGTGACCATGGGTCACAGGATGGGCTGGGTCATGACACTGCCCCCCATTTTAGGGCAGGGCCTCTGGACGAGCTGTGGTGGTAACTTGGGACTGGAAACATAGGAGCAGGTGCAGGGCTTCCGATTGGAGCCATGTGGCCTTTTCCCAGGTGTTATGGGACAATGGTTGATCTTTCCAATATATGAGATATTCCTGGACCCCTTGCTGTGTTCTCAATGCTACAATTTCTGCTGGCTCCCAGTTTTTTCCTTGCACATGAAGGGTTACATGTGGCACTGGCCACGCGAATTCATCAGGCTGGAATCATCAGAGCCTGGAGACATGGAATACTGGATGGATCTGCTATGATGGCAGAAGTTTTAAGTGATATGCGACCGATGAAATCTTCTCAGTGATAGGGAAGGGGCTGAAGTGCTTCCAGTCTAACTTCTTCTTTGGGCAGCCTGAAAGTAAGTGGTCTGACTCCAGCCATACCTTGTCTCCAATGCTGTATTCCTCAGGCTTCCTCCTGCAGTCATAGAAGCGTTTCATATCCTCAGCTGCCTGTCATAGAGCTGATTTTGTGTCCTGTCAGATCCTCTCCATTTCTACAACAAACTCTCCCCCTGGGCTCAGTGGAGTTGTGGTGCTTGGAGCAATACCCGACTGAACCTCAAAGCCCTTGTTGACAAAGAATGGTGATTTCCCTGTACTCACGGATACCTTGTTGTTGTAGGAAAACTCCACAATTGGTAGCCAGTCTGCCCAGTCATCCATGTGATAATTTATGAATACACGAAAGTACTGCTTGATCTCTTGATTGAGCTGCTCTGTTTGCCCATCTGTTTGTGGGTGGTAGGCTGTGGAAATATTGGTTCTGACTCCAAGAGAGCAGTACAGCTCCTTCGTAAACTCTGAGGAGAACTGGGCCCCTCGGTCACTGATAACGACAGCCAGGAACCCCTTGTTACACCAGACATGGTCATGGAAGAGGCAAGCTGCTCCTACAGAGTCGAGTGCTTTGTGACATGGGATGGCATAGAGCCATTTGCTGAACCGATCAACAACTGTCATTATGGTGTTGTAGCCTAAGGAGTCTGGGAGGTTGGTGATAAGGTCCACTGAGATAACTTCAAAGGGCTGAGTAGGTATGGCATTCAGTAAGAGCTTGCCCTGGGGTTTTCTTGGGAAGACCTTGGTCACTTGGCATTTCCGGCATCCCTTGACATATTTGTTGACATACTCGGTAAGTTTAGGCCACCAGTAGTTATAGCTGATAAGCTCTCGTGTCTTGTAGCAACCTGGGTGTCCTGCTATGCAAGAGTTGTGGTGGGCTTTGACAATCTGTCGCTGGATGTCATCATTGTGTACTACCACTAGTCTGTCTTGGAACATAAGGCCATCTCTTTCTTCCTAGTTTGCATTGTTGCCTGGAGAAATTGGTGCTAATGGTTGGGATCATATGAGCTCTAGTGTAGCATCCCCCTTGGGGAGCACTGTGGTCATGACTGCAAGTCACTCTGGTGAGAGGAGCATGACCCCTCTATTGTTGTCCTCCATGCCTACCCTGTGGTTGGGCCTTCAGGAGAGGCAGTCCACCTTAAGCATGAGCATCCCTGGTTTGTGGTGGAGGGTGTAGTTATAGTCCGCTAGGAAGCAAGACCATTGAGCCTGCTGCCGGTTGAGCCTCTGGGCTGTAAGGAAGTATTGCAGGTTCCAGTGGTCACTCCAGATCTCAGCTGGGTAACGGCTGCCCTGAACATAATGTTGCCATTCTTTTAATGCTCTGATGATCGCCAGCATTTCTTTGTCGTGGATTTCATAGTTTCTCTCTGTTGTAGAGAACCCCTTCGACTGGAAGGCCACAGGTTGCCACTCACCCTGTTGTAGCTGAGACAGAACTGCTCTGGAGGTCAAATCAGAAGCATCAGCTTCAATTTTAAAAGGATCCTCATCAGTAGCTAGGGCCAAGATGGGTGCCAATGAAGTCCTTCTCTTCAACTGGTCAAAAGCATCCTGAGCTGTCGAATTCCATGTGAAGGGGGTGCCATTATGAGTGAAGGCATAGAGTGGATGGGTGATGTGAGCAAACCATTGGATGAACTTGCGGTAGAAGTTACAGAACCCCAGGAACCGCTGAGTCTCCTTGATGTTGCAAGGGGTTGGCCAATCTAAAACCATGCACACCTTCTCCTGGTCCATCTCTACTGAGCCATCCCCTATAATCATTCCTAGATAATCTATCTTTTCCTTCTCGAAATTGCATTTCTCTGGTTTGAGATAAAGCTTGTGCTCTCATAAGATCTGTAATACTTCTCGAACTACTGCTCAGTGTTCCTTGACTGTATTGGTGAAGACTAGAATGTCGTCCATGTAGACCATCACTACTCCTCGCCATACTAAATCTCCTAAAATATTGTTCATCATTGTCTGAAATGTAGCTGGAGAGTTACAAAGACCAAAGAACATCACCGTTGGCTCGAACAGACTCCGGTTAGTGAGGAATGCAGCCTTGTGTTCGTCACCCTCCCAAATTCGGATGTTATTGAAGCCCCACCTCACGTCTATCTTAGAGAAGACTCAAGCCTTCCATAGCCAAGCGATGATCTCAGAAATTAATGGGAGTGGATATACGTTTTTGACTGTAGCGTCATTGAGCTTTCGGTAATCCTGGATGGGTCAGAGCTGACCATCTTTCTTCTTCTGGAAGAAGAACCCTGACACCCAGGGTGATTTGGATGGGCATATCCTCCCTGACTTCAAGTTCTCCTCCAAGAATTCATCAAGGTGTTGCTGCTACACTGGGCTTAAGGGATAAGTCCTTGCTAATTTCACTGGTATAGCTCTGGCTTGCAGGTCTATGGGGTGATCCCAGGGCCTCCTCAGAGGTAATTCATCAAAACCTTGCTTCTCAAACACATCACGAAAGTCCAGGTAATGTGCCAGGACTTGCTCTCGCAACACCTCTTCTGCCTTTTGTCAGGCCTCCTTCTCTGCCACTCTTTGAGGGACTGTCTGCATGGCGTTCATATGTAAAACTGCTGAGGCTGGTGTTTTCGACTTCCAGAGAAGTTGGGGAACCTCTGTGAGCCCAAGTTCCGATATCATTATACAGATAACTTGACTCTCACCCTTGAGGAATTGGAAAGTCTGTTCCTTTTCCTCAGGGGAGGGACTTTCATTTGGATCTGAGTCAACCAAGCCATCAGCAGCATCCCGTCCACATTTGTCAGTGCGCCACTTCCTTGCACCCCCTTTCAGTCGGTCTACACGAGCACACCCACAGGAGCTCAGGCATCACTTAAGATTCACTTCTCCTGTTTGCCAGTCAATGTCAGGATTGTGTTTCACAAACCAATTGTGGCCTATGATAACTGGCAACTTGTGAATGCTGGTAATGTAAAAGCAAACCTTTTCTGTATGTTGCTGATACCACATGAAAGCAACGACTGTCTCTGTGATTGAGCCAGTCTGGTTATGTGTCCCATCTGTGTTATAGACAGGAATTGCTCATGATAGTTTCTCAATTGGGAATCCCTCCTCCTCTGTAAATGCTCGATCAATGAACATACTGGTAGCCCCCGAATCGAAGAGGGCCTTGACTGCTACAGCCTCGCAACTATCCATCTGCCTCAACT
Organism: Podaxis carcinomalis; assembly: GCA_018524395.1. Classification (NCBI taxonomy): domain Eukaryota; kingdom Fungi; phylum Basidiomycota; class Agaricomycetes; order Agaricales; family Agaricaceae; genus Podaxis; species Podaxis carcinomalis. The sequence continues at coordinate 49,656 of JAEUWJ010000615.1, forward strand.
CTACTTGAACTTCAGTTGCTGACAACGTTACTGCCCCCATCACTAGCTTGTCCTCCAACTCTCCATTGGAAACTTCCTCCTCTGTGGCCAAGTTAGATGTAGTAGTACCAATAATATTAGAATCAGTAGAAATATTCTCGGTAATAGATTTGGCAATACTATCCTCAACCCCACTTGGCTGGCCTACCAGTGGGGGAGTTAAAAACCCTACTCTTTCAACATGGCCACAACCTCTCACTTCTCATCCTCAGACATATCCTCAAGTGTTACTGCTCAGATCTGCTTGGGCGCCCTACAGTTGCGAGCGATATGTCCCACTTTACTACAGTTGTAGCAAGTCGGGAGTGGGCACCGAGCTGTCAAGTCAATATCCATTGCATTGGGGTCCTTAGCCACCAGTGGAGCAGCTGGCGGGTTTGAAGCCTTGCTTGTTGTGGTGTCTGGTCCTGGGACTGCTTCGGGTACAGCAGGCTGTAAGGCTGCCGTATGGCGGGTCTGGCCAAGTTGGCTAACTCCCTGCAGAGGTTTAGGGGCATATGTAGCCCAGTACTCCTGGTCTTGTCTGTTGAGACAGTTGGCCCAGTCTTGCCAATCAGTCAAGGTTTGGGACAAGGTCTCAGAGTTGAAGAGTTGGCAGACAATGTGTGGGTTTAGCCCTGTTCGATAAACATCTTTGAGGGCTTCCTCATTGAATTTGGTAGCTGCCTTGAGTGGATTGAACTTAGCATTGTACTCTTCAACTGTGTCTGTCTTCTGAATGAGCCGACGTATCTTGTGCTGAGCTGTCATCTCTGGGTTAGGATCTCCAAACTGGGCCATGAATGCCTTAGAAAAGTCCTTCCACATCACCAGTGCTCCCTCGTCCTCTCTCTGTATCAAATCCAGCTGAGTGTCTGCCCAAGTGCTGGCTGGATCCCCTTTTATCAGGGCAATAGCCGTTCCAATTTTCTCTGCCTCTGCGACAATACCCACCCACACAAAATAAAGGATGCATGCACATAGGAAAGGTTTGGCTTTATCCTTGCTACCCTTATACTCCTCTGGGAGGGGGACCGTTATGGGGGCTTGACATTCAGGGGTGGCATCTGCAGTAGCTTGGGCCAGCAATGCAACTGCTGTGGTCAACATGTTCAAGTTCTGAGCAGTAGCTGCCCAGACAGGTAGGAGTGTATTGAGACTTTTGACAAGATAATTAATCCCATCTCAGAAGACGCTAGTGGAAGAATGGTGAGAAGTTCCTGTGGAGCCCTGCGCCAGGCCCAGGCCCTCAGTAGACATGGCATGAGAAGATTCAGGCCTGTTGTCAGGCATAGCTCAATATAGACTGCAACTCCAGTGTTGAGGGACTGGTAGTTGAGTATCGGAGTTTGGTATAATGTCAGGAGCAAAGCTGCGTGGGCGAAAATATGGATTGGCAATACCAAACTCGGAGACTATTTACC